>JAKTQM010000863.1:0-17203 GCA_030558825.1 Blastobotrys niveus
GGAGAAATTTGACTGGTTGGTTGCGTGTCTATAAGGCTGTTGCGGTTGTTGAGAAGAAGCGCCGTATGAATGTTGCTGAGGGAATTGGTTATTTGACATGTATGCAGATTACTGTGGTTGATGATGAGTGTCCGTTGCCAACGGCTGTGGAGGGGGTCGAGGGTGAGAGAAAATGGGATAAGTGTCTGAATACTAATGTTCCCTTTTAGCTTGACCTTGAAATTGGATATCGATCAAAGATGTCGAACAAAAAGATAAAAGAGAAGAAAAAGATAAAAAGAATTTGGAGAAGAATAGAAACGAAAAAGCGTTTAGAAAAGAAAGGAAATATGGAAAGGAGTCAAAATAATGCAAAACACACAAAAAAACTTAAAAAAACAAAATATTTTTTTAAGATTCAATCAATCCAGTCCACAAAGAAAAACACTTCTAATATCGTTACGAGAAAGAAAAGAAAGATTAGGGAGGTGATTTCAAAAAGAATAGATTGAAACTAATAGAAATAGAAAAACCTGACTGATCAATCAATGTCAGTTTAATGCAAATTTCACGGCTTCTTTTTGCCGGTTTCTATTTTAATTTTTTTTTCCAAATCCAAGGGGGGCACAACAAAGCGCAGTTCCGTAACGTGTCGGAAGAGGAGTAGTACTGGTAGTAGGGAGGAGGGGAGCACCAATCTGCAGCTAGTTTAAGCGGACACCAAAAAGAGCTTTGATAGAGCCCAACCACCCGCTTTTTTTTATCTTTCATGCGGATGCGGCAGAGAACGCACAGACATCAGCAGCATGGATACGTCGATGCTATTTGCAGCTGTGTTTTCTTGGCCGCCGCCGCTTCTTCTGATATTTTATTATTATTACCGGCAAGACCCCCTTTGGTCTAGATTTATGTACATTAGTAGGTTTCACTTTTGTGATCATATCTATCGTCTCTTAAACAGGATAAAGTTCTGGAAACAATGGGATTTATTTGTAGACTTGACCAGAACTGGAGGTAGTTTTATAGTAGAGTTTGGAAGAGTGAAACCTTAGAGGGGTCTGACAGATCTAGGCCTGGAAAGAAAAGGGAGAGAGAGGGGGGAGGTTGAACTATTCATGGTAATCTGTCTTCTTCATTAGGAATAACAAAATAATATTTACAGGGAAACATATGAATCAAACAAAATTACAATAAATCATCAGTATACAACACCAATGCAGGTGGGGGGTCCAGTGCCAGGACAGGTCTACTTTTTCGGCTTGAAAACCTGCTCCGCAATTGTCAATACAGATTCCCCATTTGTTGGCTTCACAATCCGCTCTCGGACAAACGATACTGCCTTGTCCTGACCATGCTGTAAAAAGACGGCACCAACCAATGCACTCAAACATTTCGCTCGGACACTAGCTTCCCCAGATCGGTCTGCTGGTTGAGTTGGCCGTGGGTTCTTCCAAAAAATGGACTTGTGAATATTATATGTTTCTGCTAGTTGAGAAAGCACCGAAGTGGATGTCAAAGTGTCGAGTACTCGTGGATCGATATCGAAATTGAAGTTGCTTACTGCGGCTGGATTCGAGGTAGGTTGTTGGATGGCATATTCTGATAGAGACATTCGAAGAAATTGGTTGCCGAGATTAGCTAGTTGTTCATTGAAGGGTCGTTTACCATGTGCAAATGACTTGTGTGTTAATGCTTGTAAGATGACTTGATCTGGTAATGTGTATTCTTCTCCAAGGAGAGATTTAGCTGGCGTTAGTGTGGTAGCGTCGCCTGGGTATGTGATGCCGGTGGAACTGGTCATGTATTCTGATTCGTCCTTTTTCATGCCTCTCGTCCGGATGCTGCCTTTTTGTGTGACGGTAAGTGTTCGACGCAGCGATGGCGATGCTAATTGCCGCACGACTGGTCTCGTGAGAGCGTTGTGTACCATGATGGGGTTTATTCTAAAAGAAATGGATTGTTTGTTTGATCTTGTGCAAAGGAACAAAAAAAATTGAAATTTTTCACCAAAAAAATAAGCGCTGCGGCGCGCGCGTCTGTAGGAGGAAAAAAAAATTTGCGGCGGCTCAAGTACAGTAAATATATTCTACGTATTTAATATTTTGATTTAGTTTTTATTATTCAACCACCAATAGATAATAAGAAAAGGAAACAAGAATATGGACGTTGTTAAACTTCTTTCTAGAGGTGCTAGTATCAAAAAGGATAGACAACCAAAGAATAATGAAAACGTTCAAGGTGTAGATAAAAACCTCCAACATGAAGTCGAAAAGGAACTAGACTTTTTCAAAAGCAAGTCGGCCAAGAAGAAGGACAAGAACGTGAAGGCTACTAGTACTGATGGTATCGAAGATGGAGAACACAATCAAGTCGAACCGTTCGTTATCGGTACAGAAGAACAAGCTAAACAACAACGATCAAAGAACAAGACAAAGGTGACTGGTGAAGATATTCCGTTACCAATTGGATCATTTAATGATCTCAAGCAGCGGTTCAACCTTCATCCACATTTACTACGAAACTTGGAACGGCAAAATTTCGATAATCCTACACCTATTCAAGCAGAATCTATTCCGATTATGCTGAGAAATCGAGACTTGATTGCATGTGCACCAACTGGTAGTGGTAAGACGCTAGGGTTCGTGGTACCTATTGTTCAAGCTCTCAAACAACACAGCACTGACGGCATTCGATGCGTTATCGTATCACCTACCAAAGAATTAGCATCACAGATTTATAATGAAACAGTCAAGTTAAGTAAAGGACGGGATTTGAATGTGTGCATTTTGACCAAAGCCGCAGCGGCAAAGTTCCACCATGATGCGGCGTCGCGGCAAAAGTTTGACATTTTGATCTCCACGCCACGACGATTAGTAGATTCTTTGGATGTTATTGATTTATCGCGGGTTCAGCATATTGTGTTTGATGAAGCAGATAAACTTTTTGAAGGTGAACGAGAAATCAGAAAGGCCGAAAAGAAGCGGCTTAGAAAGGAAATGGATAGCGATAACGAGAACGAGAACGAAGAAAAGAACGATAGTGAAGATGATGAGGAATTGCATTTGAAAACTTTTGCTGCACAGTCGGATATTATTCTTGCAGCATGTACTAACGTTAAGCTCCGGAAAGCCATGTTTTCTGCTACCATCCCCAGCGGAGTGGAAGCAATGGCTAATTCGATCATGGTAGATCCAATTCGGGTGATTGTGGGTAGAAAAGAAGGTGCTTCTGACAGTATTGAACAGAATTTGGTGTTCACTGGTAACGAGGAAGGCAAGTTGATTGCCATCAAACAAATGATTACAGATGGTGAATTTAAGCCTCCTGTGATTATCTTCTTGCAGTCTATTCAACGTGCCAAGGCATTGTACCACGAACTTATTTACGATAAAATCAATGTTGATGCGATCCACTCTGAAAAGACGGCAGCTCAGCGAGATCGGACCATTGAACGGTTCCGCCAGGGCCAAATCTGGGTGTTGATCTGTACTGACGTGCTTGCCCGTGGTATTGATTTCCAAGGTGTCAATCTCGTCATTAACTATGATGTTCCACAAACCCCTCAAGCATATGTCCATCGAATTGGGCGAACAGGTCGAGCTGGGCGTAATGGTCGAGCTGTGACTTTCTTCACCAAAGATGATGGCGCGGCGGTGAAGAATGTTGTCAATGTTATGAAACAGAGTGGTCAAGATGTGAGCGATTGGATGACCAACATGACAAGAATCGGAGAGAAACAGAAACAACAGCTACGAAAGAAACCGGTTGAACGTAAGGAGATTTCTACTGTGCCGCATCTGGATTCCAAAATGCAAAAGTACGAAGAAAAGAAGCGTAAAAAGAAGCAAGAAATGATTGAAGGATCCAAGCGCCGCAAGACTCAAGCTCAATCTTCCTCCTAATCTTTGCATAGCCTTCACTCTATTACACATTCTTTTTTTTTTGTATAAATATCTATTAATATATATCTTTTGAAATATGACAAAAAAAGGAGCGCATTATTTTTTGTTATACACACATATTAATGATGAGGATAGTCCACAATGTGTCGTCGACCAATCATTTCGCCGAGAGCGAACATACCAAACAGCTGGACGGTAATAGCACCATACTTGTAGGCATCTTGCTTGTTGAACGACTTGGCGGTTTCGAGCATTTGTTGTGGGTTTTGTTGATACTTCTTGAAAAGCTGCTGAGCACAGGTGTTGACTTCATTGTAGACTTGCTTGAATTGAGCGCCGGATGGTGGGGCGAAACCTTCCTTGACGTAGATTTGCTTGCCTAGTTCAAGGACAACCTTGCTCCAGTAGGTAGCGCATTTAAGGGTGGCTAAAAAAAATCAAAAAAAAAAAAAGATGAGAATCAATCGTTAGTGATATTCTGTCTCGTATCTGGGCGGGAGGTAGGTTGACATACAAGATGCTTTAGAGGTGATGCCAGAGGCCACAGAAGAGGCCTTAGCGACGTATGCATTGGTGGAGTTGAATCGAACGCCTCGAGCAGCGACGCCCATGATTTGTCGTTGGAACATCATTGTATATGTGTATATATATATAAGTCTAAAAAAGAACGAACGAAAATTGACGATGATGCAAAAGAAAAAAAAAAAGAGAAAAGGAAAAAAAAAAAAAAAGTGTTTGAAAATTATTTTATGCCCAAATCTTGACAAATTTTTATTGGCTGGGAACGGCAATAGGTACAGCCAGCCCCGAATTTTATCGGTATATCTTTACTTGAGAATCTTCATAATCTGATCATAACTATCTTCAACCAGAACCCATTTGGATCCGGCTTGTTTGGATTTTTGCATGCATTGAGTGATGAGTGCTTTGATTTGAGTTTTAGGCACATCCTTGTTGACTGCGGTGCTTCCGGCGTGCTGAGCGGCTGATATCGGGGAGTCTGTACCTTCAATAGCCTTAATGATAAGCTGCGCTTGTTCTTTGGACATTTTCAACTCTATACCGGATTGTTTAGCTGGTGAAGGACTTTGCCCTGTTGTGGTAGTATTAGTGGTCGAGGAGGTTGCTGCAGATGATGATGGTGCAGCCCAGTAGTCATAGAAAGGATCAAGAGGACCGTTAATAGTCACACATAGTTGCATGTTGTATCGTGTAAACACATCCTTATCATTGATACCATCGTTATATTTCACAATAGGCACCAAATCCTGTGCTAATCGAGCAAGTTTCTTGCCTGTACCATCTTCGTCACCATCATTCTCTAAGAAATCTGCCATCTCTTCGTCAGTCTCATGTGTATCGTCAAACATTGCATCCTCGTCTTTATCATCGTCATCATCACCCAAATCTTCACCTTCTTCATCTTGTACCCATTCCGCTTCTGAATCGTATTCATAATTCACGCCTTCTACACAATGGAACGGTTGGCTGGCAAACGTACATCTTGGCTTAGTCCATGTACCAACGTACGGTGGCCGCACGTCCTCACCGAAATGCAAATACCGTTTAGGTAACCCATCAAATGCTGCTTGGATGTCGTTACCTTGGCCATTGAGTGTTATAGACTCCATCACCTGCGCTGCCGTTCGATCCGGCGTCCAACCTCGACTCTTCTCCCGTCTGTTTTGGTTCAGCCATTCATTCATTGGTAAATCACTCTTTTCATACTTTTCGTACAAAAGACCTTTATACAACGTCACCGTCGGTTTGACATGAAACTCGAAAAAGTCACGTTCAAAATCACTCTTTGCAGCTTTCTTTGCACTGCCGGTTGGCGAAGCCGAATTCCCTTCCCCGGATGGTTTACTACTACTTTCCGCGACATCGTTATTGTTGTTGTTATTATCTGGAGTCCCCTCCTTCTTCTTATGCACTGTAAAAAATGAGCCAATTCGTTTCTGCTTAGCTTCCCTTCGCTCCTTTTCTAATCTTTCTTCTTCCATCTTCAATCGCTTGGCTTCCTTCTCTTGATCACGTTTCGCCTTTTCTTCTTCTCGCTTGCGTTTCTTTTCTAACCGCTCACGCTCACGCGCCTGTTTCTCTTCCTCTTTACGCTGCTTCTCTTCTTCCTTACGTCTCTTTTCTTCTTCCTTTCGTTGCTTCTCTTCTTCTTTGCGGCGCTGTTCCTCCTCGCGTTCTTCTTTAGACTTTTTCTTTGCACTTCCTTCATTCTTCTTAGTCGTAGCAACTGGCGATCCAGACTTTTTATCCGATGGATCTATATTCTCTTTATTCTTCGAAGGAGTACTGTCTGCACTTTTATTACTATGGTCAGGTGTGCCTTTTTGTTTACTCGTCTTAGACGCTGTTTTTGTCTGCTCTCCCACAACCTTTACTTCGTCATCTGTACCCAGTGGCGCTTCATCTACTTCCATTTTATCGCCTGTATCCATCTCAACTTCGTCTATAACAACCACGTCGATATCTTCGTCTTTCTTACTTTCTTGAGTCATATCTAGCCAGCGTTTAACTTAAAAAGTGATAATGAAAATGGAGTGAAAAGAAAGAAAAAGCGACACAAATTGAAAATTAAACGCGCGTCAAAAAGGGCAAAGGCGCGTGCACTAATTTATTTTTACTCCAACGCGAAAACGCACCCGCATTAAAAACGCGACACAAATGCAAAAAGATTTATAATACTGCCGAACATGTGCATTTCATCATATCTATATATTATTTATTTTATAATATTTATTTACCGTCTCTAACGTTGCAACAATGCTGATGCGGAATCCAAACAGGCGCCAATAATAGTCTTCCATTTAATAAATTTGGCAACGTCCCCATCTTCCACGGCTTCGGTGAGCCCTGGAAGTAACGCACCGGCATACCCAGTATACCGGCCTGGCGCGAACACAACATGCTTGAACCAATGTCGGTCATCCAGACCTTCCTTATACAAAAAGGTTCGTTCCAGTTTGAATAACTTGGCATTGGCAACCTTGATTTGAGCAAGCAAAGCAATCTTCTTTGGTAGCTTGAACCATGGATAATCCCGTACATAATCATCAGCTAGCTCTTCCAAGTATTCATCATACTGCTCGGCACGATCAATATACTTTTCCAGTTGGTACTCCAAGCTCTTGAATTCGTCCAAGTTTTCTTGAATAAACCACTCGTTATCACCGCCACTCTTCTTCAACTTTTTCAGATAGTCCAACAAACTCGTGCCGTATTCAGTCGTTTTGAATGCAATCACCTCTTGCTCAGATAAACTGACCGCCAAAAGACTCCAAACCTTGGCCATTGTACGATGGATTGACCAGTCGCCATCGACAAACGTCTTCATCCAGTGATACGAATCGTAGTTGGAATGGTATTGATAAACGGATTGGTGACCTCCGGAAAAGCCAAGATCCACTGACGGAACACCAAGTCGGTCCAAAAAGACAGTGTAGTCACTACCAGAGCCCAAGTTTTTGATTTGAGCACCTGTGGTGGCATTCCAATAATTGTAAAGATTGGAATACCCCTCAGCAGGCGAGGCGACTCGTTCTGTGACGTTTCGAATCAGTTCATTCAAGTATGGAGATGCACTAGCGTGGAATAGCGTACCACTACAAGCAAAATCAACGTTCAAGTATGCCAAAACATGTGCATCAATGTACTGCGCCTTGTCTTCGCCCCATTCCGTGGACCCTAGCAAACCATATTCTTCACCATCCCATGATGCAAGAATAATAGTTCGTTTCGGTCGCCAGCCTTTCTTTTTCAAGTTGCCCAATGCCTTGGCGATTTCGACCAGAACTGCAGAGCCCGAGTTTGGATCACCGGCACCGCCAGTAATCCAAGCATCTCGATGATTACCCAAAACAATAGCTTCATCAGGAATAATACCTTCAAATTTAGCCAGCACATTCCAGATTGGTCGGATTTTATAGTCTTGCAAATTGTAAACGTTCAATTCAAAGTCAGATGGACCAACCGAGTAATCAAATTCGTCCAATTCACCAGCCCAGTCATCACCAAGCTCGCTTGCAGGAATACCCTTGCCGTTCAATTCTTTAAGAATCGGCAAAGCATCCTTGAACGAAATTGGAATACTAGGAATATCAGGAATAGCCCCGCTCGGATCCGCTCGTTTGGCACCATCTTTACTTGGATACCCTGGAGTGGTAGGGTCACCCGGAGCATACGACAAGAACTGCACCGACCCTCGCTGCACAGCAGATGGGTTCCGGGCCGGACCATTCGGATACGCTTCATAACCATTCTTTTCAGTAATAGAACCGTCCTCTGCTGGGTCGGTGTAAATTAAAACTGCCTTTGCCCCCAAATCCTGGGCAAACTTAACTTTAAGCCCCCGGAAAATACCGCCATACCGAACAATAACAATCTTATCAGTAAAGTCAACACCCTTTTGTACCAACAAGTCGTAATCCTTCTTACGACCCAAGTTAGCATACACGAATTTACCTGTAGCATTGCCACTTGCCGAGTATCCATGGAAAGTAGGCACAAGCTGGTCATCTGGCAGGTTCGATGTAGGGTCTTCTTCCAGCTTATCTTCCTCTAGCTGTGCTTCATACTTGACACCACCTTGTTCATCAAGCAATTTCACGCTATGGTCCTCTGGTTTATTCAAGTACACATCATACTGCACAATTTCGGCTTTCAAACCATATTCAGTGAACTTATCGTATGTCCATTGCACCAAGTCATAGTTCTCCCCTGCCAAGTGTCGTTCGGCAGTATACTTTTGACTCCAATTACCAATCGATTCGGCATTGAGCGAACCAAACAGTTCCCGTTCAACTTCAGCTTTTGTCCAGCTTGAATTATGTAGTCGACGCCAGTCTCTGCTTACCGAAGTTCTGGGCAGCATCACTAACCCATATAAGAACAAGAATAGCAGTCCAAATGCAGATAATGCGCCCCATCTGGCCCAATGCGTTCTTCTTTTTCGTCGTCTTTCAAACCTACTTCTTTGCTCAAGAAGTGGTTGAGACTCTGCGTCTCTTGTTTCCATCATATTGTCGTGGTTGTTGTTGTTGTGATGATGATGGAAAGAATTGTGTTGTTGGTGGCGATTGTGTGAAGATAAAGAATTATGATTATGCGGGGTGGTGTGGGAATTCGTCATTTTATATAAATATTGTCTTGAGATGATGCAGGCGTTTTTGCTATAGATTATTATTATATTCGGACTGCGGTTCTGTGTTTGAAATTGTATATATGCTTAACAGGTCCCGGAATCCGAAATCTTATCATCAACTAGTTAGCTCCCATTTGCAAATCGGCTATATAGTTATTAACTTAATGTTGTCGCTTGGTTTGGAATCTTCAAGCGGGGGTTGCTGCTTCCTTGGGACTTCGGTGGCTTTGTCGTTGGGTTGGGTTTACCAGCCCACTGGATATATATGTAAGATTGACAGAAAGAATACTTTGAATAAGTTATACAGTTATTGTATTTAATCTCATTGATTGTCGATGTTGTTTGCAGCCAGTATTGAGCCAAGAGACTTTGCAGTTATAAGTGAAGAGGAGGAAATATAAAAGTATTTGGTTGCTGTGGTAACAAGCGCATTGCAGCAAGACCTTGACCTGTGTCTCCTTCTAACTCCTTTTAATACTTCATTCTTAACCCGACAATAACTTATACCAATACGACACGTCCCTCTTTACAATCTGCCGATTATACAACCATTATAGAGCCGCAGGTTGGATGTGTTGATTACACTTTTCGAGCTAAATCACATCTCATGATACCTTGGCGTGTCTTAAGCAGGAATAGATCTTACACAAAAGGGCTCCGCGGTAGAGGTACACGTTTGCTACACGTCCCAAACACGAAATTTTTTAATTATCCTTATCCTAATAATCAACAACACGACAAGAAAGCAAAAAGGTTTATGGATGACGTACTAACTTTAGAACGATTTGAATATTATAAAGCACCACAGCAGCTTGTACTGCCAGCGGCTACTAATAGCGTCCATACCCCCAAATCAACGACAGAAAATCCACAACAACAGACAAATAGCATACCTGCTCCATCAAGTACAACTACAACTGCATCAGTGGCAACGGAGCAAACACGACCTTCTGAAAAGAAAAAGACCAAAACCACCAAACAGTCCAAGAAAAAGACAGCAGAAGAGAAAGAACCGACCCATTTTATTACTAACACCAAAAAATCACGGCTGATCAAAAAAGTTGCCGAAAAGCATCAACGTCGCAAATCAAAGGCAGTAGTTCTCCCTACAATCATCAGCCCCACCCTTGGCACCCGCAACCTTCGACAAGCCAAATTCAACCTTCTAACACATCCATCTATTTTCCACGAAACGGTGTCAATAAGGCAGCAGTTTCGAGGGTACTTGCAAAATCACGGACAATCAACCACCACTGCTCCACTTTGGGACGCCGCGCGGCTGGCACCGCCCGATATGACAAGAGACGATATATGGACGTTACATGATCTCTCAGAGACACTAGATATTGAAAATGAAGTATTCTATATCTCTAGTAGTGACGACGGTAACGCGACGATTGTTGGAAGTGAGGGAAGCGACACAGGAAATGACTCGTCGATCGTGGAAGTTTCCGCTGTTCGACAAGTGAATAATAATAATAATAACAGTGCCGCTGTTACTCCTCAAGACGCGGTACGTGCCGGTCCTACGTTATCACAGCTGTCTCATGTTAGTGATAGTGAGTTTGAAGAAGATGATATATTTATTACCGCCACCAGAAAGCTGAGCCAAGCGGAAGTAGAAGAACATGGGTCTATTGTTGCAGATTCTTTTGATCTGGCCGAGCTGGAGTACCTTTCTGATATCGACGAGAACGGGTACATATCGGATGATGGGGAAATTATTCCAGAAACGCCGTTGCCTGAAAATGATTCTTTGCTATCTGAAAGTGAAGATGAGCATTTACCGGTTATTAGAGTGGCTGGAGATGAAGAATTGGATAACAGCATAGACTACTCTGCAATGAAAATCTCCGAGCTTCGAGCATTGGCAAAGAGTAGAGGGTTAAAAGGAGGCAGATCAAAACAGAGTGTAATAGATACCTTACTTAATCATCCGCCTCCGAGTGAAGACTTTGAGCAGAAATTAACGGAGGCACTAACGAGTAACGACCTTGCTCGGCCGTGGTGGGAGCAGATACTGATTTATCATCCCCTGGTAATTGAGGATTTCTGGACGTTTGTAAATTTGAAGCTGGGGATGAACGTTTCTGTGGCTGAGTTGAAGCAGTACTGTGATACCAAGGGGATTTGTTTCCAGTCTGTGAACGACAGTTGGAGCAGAGTAAAGAAGAAGTAGTGACGATGCAATGCCTGCACTTGTAGAATAGAGCTACGATTTTAATGATCTGCTAGAATGTATTTATTTATCAACGTTTTACGACTACCGAATGTCAAATTGTCAATGTTATTATTGGAAACGACCGGTCTTCAAAGGGTCACTCTGTACTGGTGCCCTCCACCGTATCAGACAAGGGCAATTACTTTATCACAAATTCAAATATACAATTGTGGTTTATAAAACTATGATACAAATACTACCAAAAAAAAAATTATACATTTAGAGTTCACCACTCTTTTCAATGGTGACCTTAGCAGAAGGAGCACCAGATCGAGAACCAAGAGCTTCAATCTTCTTGACCACATCCATACCTTCAGTAACTTCACCAAACACAACATGTGCACCATCCAACCAAGGACATGGCACAGTAGTGATGAAGAATTGAGAGCCGTTGGTGTTTGGACCGGCATTGGCCATAGACAACAAACCTGGGGTAGTGTGCTTGTGGTTGAAGTTTTCATCTGGGAATCGGTCGCCGTAGATGGACTTGCCACCAGTACCGTTACCTCGGGTGAAGTCACCACCTTGCAACATGAATTGAGGAATAACTCGGTGGAAATGAGAGCCTTCATAGCCAAAGCCCTTTTCACCAGTGCACAAGGCACGGAAGTTTTCGGCCGTCTTTGGGACGTCGTCGTACAACTTGAAGCTGATTCGGCCTAGTTTCTTTCCATCGACGGCGGTGTCGAAGTAGACGTTCTTGCCCATTGCAATTGAAGCGGAGGAGAATTGTCGCTTGGAGGCGGCTTGAGTGAATGTACGTATACCAGTCTTGAACATTGTTGAGTGTGGAGTGAAAAAGAAAAGAAAAGAAAAGGGTTTTCTGTTGTGGGAACAAAATAAAAATTTCAAAATAGTGCCCGCGGCGATCTTGTGCGGCGCGCTGTGTTGCTAAATAGATTAGATAGTTTCTTGCAGGCAAAGATGGGTTTATTGTAACAAGTCCACGTATAATTGACCTGTCACATCAGAATCTTCGTTAGAGTTTTATGAAGTGTCGCCATTGCATGAGCTGACTGGGATAGTTCGACAAATATTGCGAGTAGCCGATAATCCGGGTGTGCTGTACTTGCGATGCATATACACATTATCAAAAGAATAAAAAAGATCTCCAAAATATATATACAAAAGTGTTTGTCAAAAAGAATAGAGTGGAGTGAGAGCGGCGGAAGAAGAAGAAGACGAGGAGGAGGAGGAGTACGAGAGGTTTTACAATTACTATTACGGTTTACGCTACGGAACAGATCTATACGAGAATTTAAAGATTGTATCAACAACTGTAGCTTCAAGGTTGTATGAATATCAGTAGTTTCTGTGAGATAATCTGTGTAACGCTATATCCTTGATTCTGTGCATTGTGCCGAGTTCAAGAAGGAGAATCAAAACGTAAAAGCAAGGGATATGTACCATGCAATTTGGAATACATGCAGTATGCCGAGCTGGTAAATATCCCCCCTTAGACTTGACCTGAGATTGAATATTCCGAGCCAAAATGGCAACACCAATAGCTGTCTTCGACCCTTAATTCATGTCTTAGTTGACTACCTTACAATTAAAATAGAATATAAATCGCACATATAGGTAAAAGACTGCATATAAACAATGACAGATGAGTAACAACATGTGAGCCACGGAGGTACCAAATATCGGGGTGCGCGCCTCGGAAATCCGGGGTGCCCCGTCCCGGCCCAAAACAAAAAAAACAACACCACAACATAAACTATACAACGATCCTTTTTGCAATTTCTTCTTTAACGTGTTAACAAGACTTTCGACTCAGGACATTCTCAACCCGACTCTCCTGTTCACGACATACTCTTGCAACAATGGATAAACTCGCAGATACAATCTCCAACATGACAATGTACGATGTCAAGGCATACGTACGCAAGGCTCAAAATGGTATGTTTCTATTTTGCTATGCTTCTTCCTAGAAGGACGTTATCTAACACACATACATACTTTGATAGCTGTCATGAATTATACCGAGATGGAAGCCAAAGTTCGAGAAGCGACCAATAATGAACCATGGGGTGCTAGTAGCACATTGATGCAGGTATGTTACTGTTTTCTTTGCTAGATTCACACGACGATCAAGAGTGCTAACAATTTATATCTTTTTTTTTATTTTAGGAAATCGCGGACGGTACAAGCTCATAGTACGTGCTCTACTCTTACATGGATATAAGATGGTGTTCTAACAAACTTGTTTTTCATTTTAGCTCACAATTCCATGAAATCATGCCAATGATTTACAAACGATTCACTGAAAAGTCTGCCGAGGAATGGCGACAAATCTACAAGGCATTGCAACTACTCGAATTCTTGGTTAAGAACGGCAGCGAACGGGTCGTCGACTATGCAAGATCTCATTCGGCAGTCATTGACATGCTCAAGCATTTCCACTACATTGACCACAATGGCAAGGATCAAGGCATCAACATTCGAAACCGAGCTAAGGAGTTGACAACTCTGTTGTCAGATGTGGACAAGATTCGAGCGGAACGACGAAAAGCTCGATCCAACAAGAACAAGTATTCTGGTATCGGCAATGGCGGGTTCGGTGGCACTGGTAGAAAGTATGGTGGGTTTGGCTCGGATGCCATGGAATTTGGTGGTGGTGGATATGAAAACCGAGTATTTGGTGATGGCGGTGGATTCAATGGGTCCAATTACAGCGGGCCTGGGTATAATAACCATGACGATGAGTTTGAAGAGTATGAAGTTGAAGGCACTGGTGCTTCATCGTCATCATCAAGTCGGCCACCACGAGTACCAACAGAGTCTAAACCGGCTCCTGCGGCGCCAGTGGCTGATATTATTTCATTCGATGATGACGATTTTGGCGCTCCTCAACAAGCTACCACCAGCAATAATAATAATAATAATAACAGCAACAACGTTGGTGATGATGATGATGATGATTTTGATGATTTCCAGAGTGCTACTACTACCACCACCACTACTCAGCAATCCGCTAAGAATCAAATCACCGATCTGTTCAACAACCCTCCACAACAACAACAAACACAGCCGCAGCAGCAGCAGCAGCAACAAGCTGCGCCGCTAGGTGGCATGTCGCTGAGTGGACTCTCTATGCAACCAACCAGTCCTCCATTGACTACTCCAAACAGTGCATTGTCCAACCCATTAGCATATAAGAATAACAACCTGGGTACACCAAACACTTCGGTTGCCTCCAATGCCAGCACAACATCTTTGGGCTCCGCGTCTACCGTGTCTAATGCGTCCACTGCCGCAAAGAAGAAGGATGACGCGTTTGGATCTCTGTGGACTGCTGCATCGTCTCGAACTACCAAGCCAAAGCAACAAGATACGTCCAAGAACTCGTTGTCTTCTTTGGCGCAGCAAAGCGTTCAAAACAGCATGTGGGGCAATGGTACTGGTTCCGGTTCGCAGCAGCAACAATCGTCTTCGTCATCTGCACCGCAAAACGACGATCTGTTATCTTTCTAAGAAAGATGTTTTATTAAACAAAAACTCCCAGTTTGGACAACATTATATATGTATGAAACACGTACTTGCAAATAGCTATTAGGAACTGTTCTCTTTCTCAAAAAAAAAGTGTCATTTATTTGTGGAGATTTGAAACTTAACTCGGTTGTAAAAATAGTCATCAATTATGGCTCTATGTTCTATATGAGCTGGTTTAAATGTATCAGCGCAGGTGCGTCATCGTTAGAACACTGCTAATCGTTTAAGAGTGCGAAGATGAGCCGCACGATGCCGGAATCTTAGCTATCTTTTCGTACTTTGGATCTGCAGAGAAACTGTGAAAAAAAAAATTTTGGAGGTGTATTCGATATTATGTTAACCCTAGATGTAAGCGATCTGCTCAGGATCAAAAAAGATCAGGGATCTGGAGGTGTTTAATAGTGTCGAAATATCTACCTGTCTACGTCTGACAGAGGAAGGAATAAAGGGTGACAATTCAATTCATGGATTTAATAGCTCCAGCAATAAATTTATTCGCTTTTCTATTTATCTTTGGCTAGTATCATAACTCATTAAGTTAGTTGCTCGGTACATCGACGTTTTGTAACAGGAAGTGTGTCCATACCCAAACCCGTCCGCCCAAGTATAGCTTTAGCTTCCCTGCAAAATTCGGCGAAGGTACACTGACGTCCAATTAACTTAAATGCCCTAGACTTGTCAAAACTAGAGAGTCCAGTCTGAATCCTGCTACGCAAAGCTGGGCCGACATCAAACCCCAATGTGGATCGGAGAAGCGGAGCTCTGAATTCACATTCAAAAATGAAGCCTTCTAGGTTTCGTAAGGGGCATTTCGTCAACAGTTCTTCGTATGATTGCTGGGCGTTGGAAATACAGTCTCTAGTGTATTTGAGTGTCAATTCCCGTTTAATTTCCGAAATTGATGCTTGCCGTCCAATCAAATCATGATCGTGCCCTGGAATATAACTCATGATTGCACTTTTCAAGCCACTTTGCATACGCCTCAATTTGAAAAGAAGCTCCTTTTTACTTTTATCTAAACTCCATATTTTCTCCATTTCAATCTTCTCAAATGTTCCATCGAATAACATACAAAAATCCTTGTCTGCCATAGCTGCCTGGGTAAGTTTGTCTAACCACCACAAACAATTATTCGCACTTATCGATGGAACTCTGCCATTCAGCACAGGTAATAAATCTTTGGCAGCACACTGCCACACATTTCCCCCTCTAACATTATACTCCTCAGAATAAAGCGTATCCTGGGACATGGTCCGATCGCCAGGCCCGCCTTTGACACCTGGCTGGCTGCTGAACGTTCCGGTACTGCCAACTCCCCCCCTTAGTTGTGCCATCCCTGGTAGATAATTATCCTTAACATCATATATATCGCTTTCCAATTCATCAGACTCCTCTTTTTTCGTCTTCTTGATCGTTTCCATGATCTGAGACGCCAAGTCTTTTAAGTCGCTCAGATCCTTTTCTACCTTGTCGAGTCTGTCATTGGGCGAATTGCTGGAGCCTGAACCTGCAGCGCCGGCTAATGTTGATCCTTTGTAACCGTAAGGGTCAATATCCATGTTTTCCGAAGTATACCTACTCATTGTTATGGGAAATGAAGAGCCGCAATTGTATAGGATATATATACCCTTGCTATTTGTGAGGAAGGTACGGTAAACGGTAAACGGTCAAGTTGGGCATTGAGTTTCTTCAAACCGGTTTTATTATTATACGAAATACCATGAAAATTGATACGGTAGATATGCCCAATCGTATTCGCTAAAGTAGGAAACCCCTATTTATAATATCCTTGAGGCTATTTTGGCTTAAATCTGTTATACCTAGTCTTATTTGTGAGGCTCTGGATACACCCTTTATGCAAGCCTCTTTTCCAAGATCGTATATAAAATAAGAAAGAGTAATAGCAATGCAAACGTTCGTAGAAAATCATTGGTTCCAAGATAGCCAAGGTGTCATCATCCGGGATTTGTTGTTGTTGTCGGACCCCACAATCTCCGTGATATCTTCGACTCGACACCGTCCTTCCAGTAAGCCAATTCGACGGACGGTGTTGCGAGTATCGGGAATGATCTCATCAAGTGGGAAGTAAAACTCAATTCGTCGCGATTTGGTTGTTGGTGGAGATGATAATGGTAGTTCATTGAGGAAAATCTACTGACGCAGAGGCAGTAATTCTTAGGGCTTATTCTTTTCAAAATACTCAAATATTGGCTACACTCTCCTACACTACAGATCTAGTCTACCAAATTGTTTTCTTCAGCTACAATTCTCAAAGCCAACCGTTTCGAGTAGAATCGACACAATGCCAAGTTACCACCCATATACCAGAAATGTGGGTGCCCACTGCTCGTCCACATGTGCTTGCTCTCCATCTCATCATTCAACCCCCACACATCATTCAATCGATCCGCCACATTATCACCAAAGATTCTTCGCGCAGTGGACCATGCT
>JAKTQM010000865.1:0-15536 GCA_030558825.1 Blastobotrys niveus
CTTTGAAACGTGTCGATGACCAGTTATAGTGCTCTACCCGCTGTCGATCGAGTGGGCCAATTTGTGTATACATTGACGCTTAAAACCGATGCTTATCTAGAATGTCAATTCTTTTTCAAAACACTGTATCCCACTTTTAACGCATCTCCACACACTTTCATATTCTCTCTTTCCCCTCAACGCTAGGATTAGCCAGATCAAGCATCCATGCTCATAACCGGGGATATATGGTGTGCTTGGAGCCGCACCTCCTCCGCCACCCACCTGGCCAGCAAGGTTTTTCCCAATAAATTTCACGCCCAAAAATTTGTACTCAAATCAACCCGCCCCTATAGGCATCAAAGCAGCTGATAGCAGGAACGAGCTCCCCGATAGAAACAAATATATTTCAATCGAAAATCTAATCTTCATCATGGCCTCAGGATGTATACACACCCGGCAGGCCAGGAATAAAGAAATCCTACAGGCTTACAAACTAGCTGTCAAGTTGGCCCGGTCTATGGGCACCGGTAAAGTGTTCCGGTGTACCACCTGCGACAGTATAGGTCCGGTGCGGGTATGCCTCGACTGCGCATTTGTAGGATGTAACGAGAAGCATGGCAAAGAACATTCTAAAAAAGAAGGTCAAGGTACCAACAAGCATCATTTAGGGGTCGATGTGCATGGAGAAGGAATGGTTTATTGTTTCGAATGTGAGGATTATGTGGTGGACGAAACGTTTGAATCAGTCACCCGAGTCGGCACTACTACTACCAGTCGACAAACCAAGGCCAAGGGTATTGGCACTCTACCACCATTCCAAGCGACTACGGGGCTACGAGGGTTTTGTAATATGGGCGCTACATGTTTCATGTCGGTGGTATTACAAGGTTTGATTCATAACCCGTTGGTACGCAATTTTTATCTAAGTGGCGGCCACGAACGAGCTCAGTGTGACCAAGAATACTGTATTGCATGTTGTATCGATGATTTGTTTGTAGAGTTTTTCAAGAGTAACAGTGTGGTGGGGTATGGACCAACCCAGTTGTTGGTGGCATCATGGAAGCAAAAGAAGGCATTGGCGGGGGCTTCGGAGCAAGATGCGCATGAGTTTCTACAATTTGCATTGGATGAGCTTCATAAGACACATTTTGAAAGCAATGTGCTGGCAAAGGTCGAGAATGAGATGGATCATAATACCCCTGGGAGTGAGACGGCAGATATGACTTGTGGATGTGTAGCGCACCGAACGTTTTGTGGGGAACTCGAGAGTCGTATCAAGTGTTTGGAATGTGGCAATATTACGAGGACGGTGGATCCCATGATGGATTTATCATTGGAAGTGAAGAATACAAAACGGAATAGTGGCACTATTATCACGCTGGAGGAATGTTTAAATAAATTCACAGGGACAGAACGGCTTGATTCAATGTACTATTGTAATCAATGTCGAACGCAACAGTCGGTGGATAAGCGCCTGCAGATCAAGCGGTTACCGTTTGTACTATCTATTCAATTGAAACGGTTTGAGCATACAACAGTACAGGGGACAAAGATTGAAACACCAGTTAAATTCCCATTGTATCTTGATATGGGTAAATACTGTAGTGATGAAAAGTATCAGAGCGGCTTATCATATGAATTGTTTGGAGTGGTGTGTCATCAAGGATCTATTAATACGGGTCATTATACGTGCTATATGAAGGATCGATTTGGACGATGGTTTTATTTTGATGATGCTGTAGTGACCATTGTATCTCCAAAGACTGTTTTAACGGCTACCAGTACTGCATATTTATTATTTTATATCATAGAACGAATGTAATGTATATATACATCAACACACACCCGCATAACTTGTTAAACTTTCACGCGTAAATCACAGCACGTACCGCCGGGCCCCCCAAGAAAAAAAACAACGTGAAAAATTTCCACCTTCTTCCTTTTTTTCCCTCCCTCTCTCTTTCTTTCTTCGGTTATTAAGGTAGTCAATTGACAGATCTATATATATATATATATATACAATATGCCAATTACACAGTTTCAATCACGCTCTCCAAAAGGTTTAGCATTGACTAATGGTGCACCAGATTACACACCCGTGGCTGGATTTGAACAACCTACAGGCAGTGTGCGGCAATCAGTGTATAGTCAAGACGGCAAGTACTTTGCCTATTCAATTCCTCAACAAGGTGTGCATATTGTGGATCCAGACAGTGGCAAGATTATACAGAAACTTGAAGTTAACGACGCAGTGGAAATTGGGTTCTCGCCTAAATCAACGTATTGTTTAACATGGGAACGACCAAAGAAGAATGAAGAAACGGGCAATTTCAACAATAACCTCAAGATCTGGGATACCGCTACGGGCCAATTGGTGGAATCTTTTGTGCAGAAACCACAACGACCATGGTCGATCCAGTATGCTCATGATGAAAAGTACTGTGCCCGGTTGGTTGCTACTGGGTTGTTACAGTTTTATCAAAACAATAACTTTCGAGAACCATACGCCAAGTTGAAGGTCGAAGGCATGACTGAGTTCAGTTTGAGTCCAGGTCAGAATTATTCGGTTGCAGTGTTTATCCCAGTACAAAAGTCTAAACCGGCAGCTGTGCGTGTGTACCAAATTCCAAATTTCAACCAGCCCGTTTCGCAAAAGACGTTTTTCAAGGCTGATAAGGTGACGATGAAATGGAATAAACTAGGTACTGCGTTGCTTGTTCTTGCGTCTACTGATGTTGATCAAACTGGTAAGAGTTATTATGGGGAAACGAACTTGTACTTGTTGGGTATTGCTGGATCCTATGATTCACGAATTGAGTTGGATAAGGAAGGTACGATCCATGCTGTTGATTGGTCACCAAATTCTCGAGAATTTGGTGTAGTGTACGGGACCATGCCGGCCAAGACGGCTATTTTCGATGCTCGAGGTAATGTCGTCCATACTTTCCCAGAGGCATCTCGAAACTCCATTTATTTTTCGCCTCACAATGGTCGATTCTTGGCAGTAGCTGGGTTTGGTAACTTGCAAGGTTCTATGGATATTTATGACCGACAGCGGCAATTTACCAAGCTGGCTACTATCGAAGCATCCAATACTGTAGTTTGTCAGTGGTCGCCAGATGGGCGGTATATTTTGACCGCTACGACATCACCACGATTGCGAGTTGATAACGGCGTGCGGATCTGGCATCATACCGGTAAGTTGATTTATGCAGTGGATCATGACGAATTGTTAAGTGTAGGCTGGCGACCAATGGATTGTAACTTGTTCCCGTTGCGATCATCATTAAGTCCAGCACCACAGCCTCATGCATCAACACAAACGGTCAAATCCATCAAACCATCCACAGGTCAAAAGGCTGGTGCATATCGACCACCTCATGCTCGAGTATCAGGGGTTACTGTTGCTCCAACGTCTTTGCATGAACGTCAATCTGCCAACTCGTCGCCGGCTCCAGCCTACAAGGTGCCTGGCGCAGGCAACCGGCCAGTTCCTGGTGCTGCCAAGCCGGTTCCAGGTGCCAAACCGGTTAGTAACACCAAGACAGAAGATGAAGTGAGCAAAGCAGCTGCCAAGAACAAAAAGAAGCGAGAAAATAAAAAGAAGCAACAAGAACAGCAACAGCAGCAGCAACAAGAACAACAATCTAACCAAGCTGCTAACGGTGGTGGTGCGCAGCCTCCACAAGGCGTATCTAATGCTCCTACAGGATCCAGCCCCGAAGATAAAAAGATTCGATCCTTGTTGAAGAAACTTCGAGCAATTGAAGAACTCAAGATGCGTCAAGCTAATGGTGATAAACTTGAAAAGACGCAAGAACAAAAGATTTTGTCTGAAGATGGGTTACGTAAGGAGTTGAAGGATCTAGGGTGGAAGGATTAGACATGATGATAATTAATGATGTGAAAAAAAAAAGGAAAAATTATGATGATTATGATGCTGATGCGAAAGAGGAAAGAACAAAAGATAGATGTATATGTAATTTAAAAAAGAACTAGTAGTCTATTTTCTCTTTCGATATATATATTATATGTATTTTCATTCACATTGTCGTGTAGCCGGCATCAGTCGTGGGTCGGTCTTTTTCGTAAATCTTCTACATGGAACATGATAATTTGGTCCGTAAACATTACATGCCCCGGATCGTATGCGGTATTGTAAATATCTGGTTCTGGATGCGGATGGAATTGCGTCGTGACTGTACATTTTTTCAGTATAGGCACACCAGGCGGATCTGTGAGGCGGAACACACCCCACGCTGGCGTGCGGCTCGGCGCACATACAATAGCCACTGCTTCGTTAAGCATAAGTTGATACGAGCTTTGTGTATGCAAATCAATACTGCTCAAAAAACAAGTTTGTGAAGGATGTGTATGAATCCACCCCAGAATAAATAGGTCGTTTTGGTCAACGTATTCAAACAGGATTTCCTCGTTTAACGTGCTGCAAGTGTCGGAGGTGGCGGTTTGATGAGGGATCACGAGGTGAGTGACAAAGAAGGCGTTACGGTTAAGTCGCCCACAGAGGATACCGCATGTTTCGAGGTTTCTCCTAGTGTTTGGCTCAGCGAGGGCCAGGAACCGTTTGCGAAGTTCGTGAGGGATGAATATGGATCGTAATGGTGTGCCGTCTTCCAAACTTGCCCGTGATTTATGTTCAACCTCCGTTCGTGTGGGTGGTTTGGAGGTGGTAGTGGGGAGGGTATCTATAGATGCTGGCGTAGTTGTGATTGCAGATGGAGGTGAAGTATGCGGTTTTGATGGTAGTGGTGGAGGCAATCCCGGTGGCTGGCGGTCAATTTGTATGTTGTCGAGTCCATGTGGCCGAGGTACCATTGGATACGACCAGTTGATAGTTGATGAATTGTTGTTATTCGTAGGTGATGATATCGATGATGACTTTCCGGTTTGCAGTCGTTTTAATGCTGTTAATGTATCCATGTACGAGTTGTCTTCTTGTGTTTGTATATGCTGCTGCTGCTGCTGCTGCGGCTGTGGCGACAACGCTTGTTGTTGGTTCAGCCGAGCGGCAGTGCTGGAACTTGATGATGGCGACGAGCGATAAGAAGCTGTTCTCGTGGACGACGAAGATGCTTCTGCTGCTGCCTGTTTGGCGGCTCGTTCCTTACGAATCTGTTTGGCCTGTTCACTCACTTTATACGACTCAATCTGCTGCTCAATAATATTCTTGAGTTTCTCCATCGACCCCAAGACGGGATCCACCATTTCGGCCAGTTTACGATACTCTCGTCCATACTTCTTAATATCAGGATGAGTTGGCATGGAATGAAGCAGGAGGTTGGCGAACCGTGCATACATGACATAGGCATCCTGATGTGACCCTTCCATGCTATACGTCTTGGCTTCATTGAGTAGCGTCTTTGCTACGTGAATCCAAGACCGGAATGAAATATGTATTGAAAATTCATAGTTATTGGCGTCATCAGCAAGTTCTCTGATTGTGCGAGGTTTATGAATGTGATATTCTCCGCCCATAGTGTTCCATAGTATGGAGAAGTTATGGTAAATGTGCTGTAGTGTAGAGTATGTTTTGGTTAATAGTAGTAATAGTAGAGGTCGTTGGAAAGATGTGTGCGGGTGCGAAATAAATTGACTTTTTTGGGCTTGCACTTCCCAAAACATTGTTGACACAGTCATACCACCCACATAACATCACATTTTGCTTTAAAGTACTACTACTAAGTGGCTATTCCAGTATTATTATTATTATTGCCACGTACGGTTAAAAATACTTTAAAAAAGAAAAAAAAATGAAACTCAAACTGAAACTGGCCAACGATGCCAAAATTGTCGACTTGGATAACGAAGCAACGCTACAGAATTTGCTGGATAAAATCTTGGACCCCGTCGATGAGATTCGATTTGGGTTCCCGCCGCAGAAGCTTGTCTTGAGCAATCCAGAGGCAAAGCTACAAGATTTAGGAGTACGTTCTGGTGAACAACTTGCAATCAAGTTAAAAAGTGAGGGACTTTCACAGCCTCAGGAAGCAGCCGCAGCCGCTCCATCTGCAAGGGGTAGCGGCAGCAGCAGCAGCGGCAGTGGCCTACGTGATAGCCAAAAAGTGAATGTTGATAACGACCCTCAGACAGTCCCATGTGGTGATGGGAGGTACCTCAAACTACGAGTCATGGAAGATGACAACTCCTGCATGTTCAATGCTGTGGGGTATTGTCTTATGAAAAGCACAAACGTCATGTTTGAACTCCGTACAATCATCGCCGAAGCAATCAGAGCAGACCCTGAAACGTATTCGGACGCAATGCTGGGTAAACCACGCGAAGAGTACATCAAATGGATCCTGAAAGAAACATCATGGGGCGGGGCTATCGAACTGGCCATTTTGAGCAAACATTTTGAAGTCACCATCATCTGTTTCGATATCAAGACATTACAACAGCACAAGTTCAACCCTGGTATGCCAGCATTCATCGTAGTAGCGTATTCGGGTATCCATTACGACGCAGTGGCGCTTTCGCCGCTGGCTAATGATGCCGACGCGCAGGACAATAGTGTACTGGACCTGACAACCTTTCAAAGTGATGAAACTGGCATGCAAGTGATCAATTCTCTACCTCTGCTAGGGACTAAACTGAGTGAAAGTAACTACTACACAGACACTTCCACTTTCACGCTCAAGTGCAATCAATGTGGGGCGAGCCTGGCCGGTGAGAAGCAGGCATTGACGCATGCAAAATCCACCGGGCATGCTGACTTTGGCGAGTACAAATAGTAGACACCTTTTTTCTGCCCTGCCACGCCTCGCCCTCCTATCTCTTATTTATCTCTCCCCCAAAACAATTGTGTAAAACATCTAACATTCTTTTTCTTAATCTAGGACAATATCCTCGACCTGTTCAGCTTGAGGCTGTTGATCCTGCTGTGCAGTAGCTTTGCTCTTATTCTCTGGAACAACTTCCTCTGGTACACTTACTTCTTCCATTTCCACATCCTTCTTATCCGAAACTTCTCGTGATAAAAGCTCCTTCACCTGCGGCACCTGCTGTTTAACTTGCATCTGTTCCTTCTTCTGAAGATACTTTGCCACGTTATGTCCCGCAGCAGCATCCGCTTCTTCGATAGTATATGGCCCTTCCTTGATCTCCTTTAACCGTCGTTTATGTACTTTGCCTCGCTTATGTGTCCTGCTGGCAATTTCCGTCTCAAAATATCGTGCACATGGGATGCAGTAAAACTGGCCCAATCCGGGTTTTTCTTCGTCGATTTTTTGTTCTTTCAAATTAATGATACTTTGGTCTGATTTCATGTCATCGCCAAAGATTTGATCCAAATCTCTGGTTCTACGTTTAGTCTTGTAATTAGCAACTGAGTATCTCGGCATTGGTGAATATGTGTATTTTGTATTGGTGAATGGTTCTAGTTTGAAAAGGTAAAAAAAAAAAAATTTTTTTTTCCGCCGACGACTCTCCCCCTTTTTCGGTGTTGTGTGTGAGGCTTAATTAATCTTCCATATCCATAATCACCTTCATTTCTTGGGCAGTTTTACCTTTTAGAAACCCAGCTAGAGATTTACAAGCTGCTTCGGATAAAGTAGGAATTTCAAGTAAATGAGATGCAGAGAGGATATCCTTGGTAAGTTGTAGGTCACTCTGGAAGAAGTTGTTCTCCCATTCTGTGTCGTATAGCGGTAGCGCTGACCGGTATTCACAGAATTCAATTACTTTACGTAGCACTCTCGATTTGATCTGCCCTCCAGAATCGTTAGCGTTGTTGATAGCATTGCTAAATAGGTTCATCTTACCTCGACGGATGTTACTAGCTCGTCTACGTTTTTGTACTTGTTTAATGCGTGCATCATCATCGCAGCGCCTCGGCCCACATGGAACGGCTCGTTATCATTAGATATAATTACTGCCATGGTCCAAAGGAGAATAGAAATAGCTATCGTGTCGTATCTCCAAAAAAAATAGACTCTTCTATTTATAAAAAAAGTATTATATACAAAAAAATAATATAAGATTATTATAATCTGACCTGCTGTCTTGTTTTAAAAGAAATTGCAGAAAAAAAAAACCTTAAAATACGACAGGAGAGGTTACAGATCGTCACCACTATCACTTTGATCGTCATTATCACTGTCACTATCTTTATCAGCATTCATAAGCAATCGCGAATCGGTTGATTTCACTGCACCAGCATCTACAAGCACCTGCTCCATATCCTTCAAGTTACAGGAATTCCCACCAATCCCTGTTAAAGTAATAATCTGTTTCTCCACGTTGGTGTTCTTGTACACTAAGATTGTGGGACATGTTTCTTGTGGATACTTGTCGCTAATTTGACGAGCGTCGATCTGTACAAACTTGATATCACGGAATTTTGGTGCGAGACGATCAAATAACCCTGCTAGAAGTTTGGACTGGGTGACACCAGGGTAGCTGATATGAACAAACACGTATTGGTCGTTTTGGGACGCGTTGGTGATTTCTTCCGTATATTCTGGTTTGGAAATGATCTTGACGTAGCCGAATTTTTCTTTACTAGCCATTTCTTGTAGCTCGGCAAGTCGTTTCTGTCGGTATTGTTCAATGAAATCTTCATCTTCTAGCCCGTCTTCGTCTAGTTCGTCGAGTTCTTTGAGGGATTTGTGTTCGAGGCGGTTATCATGGGCATTTTGTAGTGCTTCTTCAAAGGCCTCTTCGAGTTGAGCAGTGGGGGATGGTGGCTTTTCGGGGATGACGCCGTGTTGCCGGAGAATGTCGTTCCATTCTGTATCTTCGTTAGGGTTGACTTGTACGTTCATGGTGGGTGATGGTTGGTGGTGGGCGTATATGTGTTGAGGTTGAATGTTGGAGTTTTAGGGCATGAATCGCGCCAGTGTGAAGTCCCAACAACAACATCTACATATTGCAAATTTTCGTTGCATTAGTTTTCTTCTTCTTCTTCTTCACTTACTTTATATCTGATAATCCATTGATATCTTCGCTATCCCTGAATTATCTATTTCGACTGGTGACTGGACATTGTATTAACACATATTGGTATTATTATTGTAATAGGTATGTCATATATTAATTTACTTACTTTATATCTGATAATCCATTGATATCTTCGCTATCCCTGAATTATCTATTTCGACTGGTGACTGGACATTGTATTAACACATATTGGTATTATTATTGTAATAGTACATTGCTAGGCAATCCCAACGAAACCTGTCATCGGATACCCGATTTCACCAACAGATTAAGAGTCACACCTTTACCAAAAGGTTCAGTCGATAGATAAACACTTGGGTCTAGAACATTAAAAATGACCGACAAACAAGAGAGTCAACGTATGAAAAAGGACTTCTACGAAGCAGAAGAGGAAATTAAAATTCCACCATTCAAAATGGAATTTGGAAAGAAAATGTGGTTGGAGGAAGTTAAAACCAAGCTAATGAATGGATTGGCAATTGACGATGAAGTATTTGACAAAGAAACTACTCCAACCTATGATGAATGTTGGACAATTATAAAACAATTGCCGAAATCGAAAATTGACAGTATCTCTGAAGAAAGCAACTATGGAGCCGCAATTCTACATGAGGGCATTGCGTACAGAAGTAAGAAAAAGGATGATGGTACAAGAATATGGCGCGGGAGAGATGATGAGACTGGGAATCTTGTAATTGCTAGAGCCGCGATAGCTAAAATCCTGGACGAGCAGAACATGAGTACCAGTGATGCTATCACTAAACTGCGAAATGATCTTGAATCATCTAAATACGCAAGGAGGTTTATGTTCTTACAGTGCTACGACCTTGACAACGTAGAAGTACTGAAATCGAAGCTTCATCGTCTTCATGATACTGCCGCCTTCTGTGTTTCAAGAAAAATATTTGAAGGGATTGCAAATGAATTGAACAACTATGAAACAATTGACATGGAAGAGAGGAAGACTATTCCAGAAGTACTTCGATCGTTAGCACAAAATGACCGAGATCAATATTTCCAAAACTATTTGAAGTGCAACGAATTCTTGTACAAGGAAGCACCAGAAGACTATATCTTTGATGTGAAGAATTGGAGGCAGGATCTTAACTACGCTCAACAGGCTTGGGAAACAATGGGCTCGTATAAAAATGGTGGTTCAACAATGCAAGCAATTGAGATCTGGGTGATGAAGAGATTAGTTCCACTGATTCCTGAGTACAACACGAGCAGTAATGAATACACCGAGTTGATGAATAAGATCACAGATGAATCTTGGAATCCAAAGGCTGAAACTAAATTGAACAAAATCGTCTTCGACTTTGCCAGAAGCTGCATAACGAAGAACGTGGATAAAATTGACAGCTATCTGAAGAAAATACCAAAGACGGCGTCAGTTAATCGAGTATCTAGGATTGTCACCATGCCAACCCGAGCGGAGAAAGCTAAAGAACCACATACGAAAGCCGCCCAAGTGCAAGATATGCAAAAAGATAAGTCATCTACTGCTAAAGACGAAACTACTGAAGGGCCAACTGAGGAAATGCGGAAGCTAAGAGATAAACATATTCAAAGGACAATGTCAGCAGCAGATACTTCTCGAGCTAAGGAATTAGGGTTGCTTGGAAAGAGAAAACTTCTAGACACGACGACCCGAAGCTACAAACTGCGGAAAAGAAAGTTGACACAGGGCCAATCCAATGGAGATCAGTCTGAACCAAAGGATAACCCTGCAAAATTGAACAGAATATCTACTCAGCTACCAAAAATAAGTGGAAAGCATCTCACTATGGAAGAAAAGGCAGCAGTTATCAACACGGTTAAATCTCGACCAGCAATCACAGATGAGGAATTGGTTGAACAAGCGCTAGGTAATGAAACCTTTACCGGAGTTGAGAAAATGTTATTAGGACACAGTAAGGAAGATGAGAATATAGTGGATGTAATTGAATCAAACAACAGTTTGTCCGCCTATATTAATAACCTCCGAAGTGTAGTGAGCAACCACAGGGATGAAGGCTTCTTATATGATACTGGTGCGTCTATCCATGTCGTCGCAGATGAATCTTATCTTGATGAGTGTGAAGAAGTACCCTATGATCAAGTGATGCCAATTCGACACCAGGGTAATGACTACCAGGCGTATAAGAAGGGGAAGTTGAAACTTTGTGAAGTGGATGGTAAACCACTGTATCTTAATGACGTATGGGTATATCCAGAAGCAGGTGGAGTTATCCTTAACGGTGTGGCACTAGCAGAAGACAAGCGTCTTGATGTCAAAATGGAGAATGGGACACTGGAGATTGCATTGAAGCAAACGGCTCAAGAAATTGAGCAGGGTCAACCCAAAGTTTATTTTACCGTCACTAGTGAAGGTAAGGATAAATTTTGGATGATCCACTTCGGGAAACCGTATCTGAGAGATCTAAATATCAATAAGAAACGGTTATCGTCACGATCTGTCATGGCTGGGTCAGTCTTTAGACAATCCACGAAACAGATCAACACGATACGAAGTACGGATGATGCAAAAACCTTGGTGTACAAACTACATAACATCGGACATTTGAACTTTGCTACTATTTTGAGTGCTATACGACAGGGAAAGACTTACCTAGGACCGGAATTTACTGATACAACAAAGTTTACAGGGCTAAAACCATGTCACTTTCGCTGTGTGGCATGCGACAAGGCTAAACTGACAAGTCCAAGCTACTACCAGTCCATGAATGGGGCTGAATATCCGGGTGAACTTCTACATGTCGATTTGCATGGACCAATGCCATCAGATCGTGAAGGAAATCGATACTTTGCTGTTATTATTGATGACTATACGAAGTTTACATGGATCAAGCTGTTGAAGTCTAAGTCGGATTTCCACAAGGAATTTGCGGTGCTGATTCCGCTAATCAATACGCAGGTTGGTACTGTAAAGCGACTGAGATCTGACAATGGTGGGGAATTCACGTCGAAAAACATGAAGTCAATCATCGAGAAGTATGGATTGATACATGAGACGACAGGACCATACGCCCATCAGCAAAACGGTAAAAGTGAACGCATGATTCGGACAGTTGCCAACTTACTACGTGCAAGTAGCATCTATTCCTCTATGCCAGGTGAATTGTGGGGGTATGCATTACAACATGTCGTGAATGTAATGAACAAAATGTACCTTCGAAACCTTGGTGGTATGACGGATACATCCTTTACGCTATTCTTTGGAAAACACTCGGACCTGTCTCGATACCAAGTATTTGGTGTTGACTGTATTATCCATGTGCCGGTTGAACGTCAAGCTGGTACACTGGGTGTACATGGACAGAAGGGTATCTATTTGGGTGAAAGTGAATCAAGCAAATCTTCAATCGTGTACAATATTGAAAAGGACAAGATCCAGCGTGCAGTTAAGCCACGGATTTACGAGGACTCGTTCAATCATATCAAGTCTTATCGTCCACAGGCTGATACTCCGGGATCTATCTGGGACGTATTGATACAAGAAGATTTTAGCGCGGATGATAGCCGAAACGGCAATGGTGGTTCCATATCAGGACCTGCCCCTGCCTATCGATCTGTTGTCTTTAAACCACTTGACACACCAGATAGTTTCCAACAGACACTTAGTCTTGATAGGAACACTCATCAACCAGAGCCAACATCGGTAACTAATGTTACTGATGAGATTATGGAGATGGAGGTACCAAATCAGGAGGAGAGTGATGCTTGTGTCGACATGTCGATGGAAGGCAGAACGGATGTGCAGTCAGGCGAACCAGGAGACTTGATTCTGCGACAAGAGATTGTTATGGATTCGAGAGACCAGGTTGTCAACCAGGAGGAGAATGTGAGAACACAAGAGGCAGTTGGAGAAGAAAGCGTTACTGAAGAGCCAGCAGAGCCGGTTGAAGATGATCAACTAGCTCTAGAACCAGACCACGTTACTAGCGAGAATGACGTCGACCCAGTTTCTCATCAGGAGGAGAGATTGGCAGTTGAACAGCCTGAGGATGAAAAACAAAATCGTCTAAATGGCATCATTAATAGCAAGAACCGAGACTGGGATAGCGAAGAGTTGGATTTTGTGGCGTCGGAATTGAAGAAAGCCAGGGAAATGGATAACCCATTGACAGTAGATGACATCGACAATTTGATTCAGAAAAGAACCAGAGATGGTACTTCAAACACTGATGATGATAACGGAGTTGTGCTACGTCGGTCCAATAGAAGCGGTGCGGTGATGTCTAAGATCCCAGGCTACTACAAAAAGGCGCGAAGAATCAACATGATCCAAGCTGGCACTCTAAACATTCATCGCAAGGATGTACACATACCGATGACGTACAATCAAGCTATGCAATCTGAGTTTGCGTCCTATTGGGCACAAGCAATGGCTGACGAGTTGGATTCGCAGCAACAAAAGCAAACATTTGAATACGTACAACAAGACGAAGTTGATCAGGATGTAACAGTAGTGGACACTCGATGGGTTTACGACGTTAAAACAACGAGTGACGGAAAAGTCTACAAATTCAAGGGGAGATTGGTAGCCAAAGGGTTCAGCCAGATACCCGAGAAGGATTTTGACGACATCTACGCATCTGTGATTGGTATTCGAGACCTGCGATTGTTGTTGGCGTTAGCGGTAGAGAAGGAGATGAATGTGTACTCAATCGATATGAAAACAGCGTTTTTGATGCACCCATTGACAAGAAGCTGTACATCCACTTGCCAAAAGGAACGGATGATGTGGAAGAAAATGGCAAAAGAAAAGTGTATCTGGTAAAGAAGGCACTTTATGGATTGAAGCAAGCGCCAAAGCAATGGTTCGACTGTTTGATTGATCATTTAGGAGACCTGGGCTTTGAAGCAGTACAATACAGTCCAAACATTCTGCAATGCAACAAGGGTGACAGCCAAATTGTTCTTGGCGTGTACGTTGATGATATCTTGATCTTGAGCAAGAACACGCAGCTTATCAAAACTACAGCTGACAGAATTCGAGAGAAATTTGAAGCTGATGAAGCTGGACCAGTGCAAAAGTTTTTAGGATTAGAAATTCAACAAACTGCTAAGGGAATCACGGTTGGTGCAGCAGAGTTTATTCAAAAGACAGCAGATCGGCTCAATCTAAATGATGTGTTTCTAAGAAAAGTTCCAATGAAACCAAGAGTTGATTTGCAGGTACCAAACAAGGCAAGTGAGGATCGACCATTGAATGATTACGAGCATAATCGGTATAGACGAATCGTTGGCAATCTGCAATACCTAACTACAGTTGTTAGATGGGATATAGCAAATGCTGTTAGACGACTAGCTCACCAGTTGAGCAATCCGAAGCTTCATCATCTGACATTGGCGGTGTCATTGTTTGGGTACGTCTATCATACCATGCAACTGGGAATACAATATGAAAAGGTCAATGAGGGTTGGAAACTCCATGGTTATGCAGATGCTAGTTTCAAAGTTGCTGATGAGAAGTTTGAATCTGTTACAGGATGGGTATTGATGCTCAGTGGCGCACCGATAGCATGGGAAAGTAAGAAACAAACAGTTATTACAAAAAGTACCAAGGAAAGCGAGTTGGTTGCACTGTTCGCAGGAATATACCAGATAATTAGGATGCGACTGATTCTAGAAGAGCTGGAGCTGAGCCAGAAAGGTCCAAGTGTGTTTTATGAAGACAATCAACCATTGGAAACCAGTCTTGGCAATAGCAAGCCATGGGAAGGACATGCTGAATTGACTAGTAAATTTAACATTGTTCGAAAGTTCATTAGTCGAGGTATGGTTGAAGTGAAAAGAGTTAATACTCTCGATCAACTGGCAGATAGTTTCACGAAATGCGTGGATGAACAAAAATTGTTAGATTTTCGAGATAAGATGAAGATGGTGATGACTATCGACGACGTCTCATCATGAGGAGGAGTGTTGGAGTTTTAGGGCATGAATCGCGCCAGTGTGAAGTCCCAACAACAACATCTACATATTGCAAATTTTCGTTGCATTAGTTTTCTTCTTCTTCTTCTTCACTTACTTTATATCTGATAATCCATTGATATCTTCGCTATCCCTGAATTATCTATTTCGACTGGTGACTGGACATTGTATTAACACATATTGGTATTATTATTGTAATAGGTATGTCATATATTAATTTACTTACTTTATATCTGATAATCCATTGATATCTTCGCTATCCCTGAATTATCTATTTCGACTGGTGACTGGACATTGTATTAACACATATTGGTATTATTATTGTAATAGTACATTGCTAGGCAATCCCAACGAAACCTGTCATCGGATACCCGATTTCACCAACATTGAAGAGAGCGCTTTTGGGATGGATGGTAGGGAAAGACCGGTGCGGCGGAGATCTAGCGCCGCATGAGCTTGATTAGTTGTGCCCAGAACATTACAAGTTTCATGCATTTCAGCCTAATTTTTGCGATTTACTGCTAGAGCAAGTGTATGGGCTAATTATATGGAGTTATATTTTGGCCGTCTGGGTGCTTGAACATACCATTTTTGCATCCAGATACTTGGACCTACCCAACATGTCCAATTTATCTTCATCCATATTCTCTTCATTTTAC
>JAKTQM010000866.1:15510-31741 GCA_030558825.1 Blastobotrys niveus
AAATTAGAAAAGTTCCATATTTTATAACACTCCCTTCGAGACATATTCGCTTTTGTTTTTTTTTTTTTTCGAAATAATTACGACTGAGTAATGGTTGTAAACTTGTCTTCTCGCAACGTACCAATCTTCCCCTTGATAGTACCCAATCCAATAGATCCAACAGATGGTTGTTTAATTGGAGCGTCGTATGTTGGTCGAAACTTTTGCGTATAGATAATATCCTTGGTAACGATTGCACCTGCTGCGTCCGTGACGGTTGCGATAACATGTGTAGGAGTCAATGGTACCTTGCTTTCCGGAGGTTTCTTTTGTTGTTTAGTCGTGACCTTGTCGATTTTGCCAGCATTGACTAATGTCATGAGGAGAATAAACGCCGTCAATGTATGTAGCCAGCTAAACATTGTGTGTGCGTTCGGATGCGTGTGTGATGAAGGTTTGCTTGATAAAGAAGAAAAACGCGAATGTATGAATGATATATAAACAATTGAAAAACGATCGAAGTAAAGCAAATGAATGATATGATCAATGTGTTTATATAATTCCGATCGAGGATGAATCAAAGGAAAATAATATATAAAAAAAAAAAGCGAAGTGGACAAAAATAAAGTAGGCGCAATAAAAAGCGTTTTTTTTTTTTGTTTGGCTTGGCTGGGTGTGATGGTATATAAAGGAGGAGGAGGCAGAAATTAAATTTTATTCAAGCAGCCTCCTCCTCCAGTTATCACCATTAACACTTTTATGTTCCTGAATATTTTAGTGGGGGAAAAAGCAGCCAGGCAGGCAGGCAGGGGCCACAGCCGCCCAAGGCTACAAACACATTCCGGACCTGACAGAAATAGCAGCACACACATTATCTAAAACAGTGGTAAAACTGGTGGACCATAAAATGTTTGAAAGATTTTGTTGCAGATATGCAACTGCTGCGGTTAGCGCGCGTTTCTTTAAATGTTACCATGGCAATCAAGAGACATACGGGTAACCCAAGCATGGAATTAAAGGGGGTCACTTCTCCGTCCCGGAGATCGACTTGGAAGAAGAAGCGGCTCATAGCATGATGATCCCTTTTTATGATTCAAATGCTCAGATGACGCGTGATAAGATATTAACAATGCAACAGGAGGATACATAAGAAACAAGATAAAAACCCATTGGTCATTGTTCATGTAACTTGTTATGTTTGCTGTTCTTTTTTTATTTTCGTATACGAAGTTGGAGTTGAAGTGTGAGCTGCTTTTTGCTTCCGTGGTATCCGGGCTTGGCTTGGCTCTCCCCGAAATGCAAGCAAGCCAAGGAGGAGGAGGTCTAACATGTTAAATCAAAATGACGTGTAAAAATGTTGGCAAAAACTTCCAAGTTTTTTAAAGAGTAGTGGGTACGTTCGTTCTTTATAAATCTGGGCAGTATAAGACGCAGATGTAAATGATGATGATATCAGGTTTGGGTGGTAGCCGCCGCCGCTTGTTCTCTGATGCCGCGTATAAAATCATCACTATCACATCATCGAAAACAAATGGTAGGAGAGAGGAGGGGGGTTTCCGGATATGTATAGTAGTATACGGGATCTTCTGCAGGATACATATAGAAGGCACTAATTGTATCGACACCGGATAACCAGGGTTTTTTGTACGGGTATATAGTGGATGATGGTTTTTTTTTTTTAGAATAACCAGCGTCTACAGTAACTATCTCCATAGTGACCGTAACCAATATCTAAGCGCTTTGACGCCACACTTATTGTGTTGTGTCTTGGGACAATGCATATATAAATAAACACACACCTCCTTTTCTCTCTCTTCCTTCTTTCTATTCCTCGTAAATGATCGTCTGACTAGATTTCTGTGATTGGCAGCCATCTTCGATCAGGTTTTTTTTTTAATATCGAAATTGCATATTTAAATATATCCGTGTATCCATAAACCCACAGACCTTCTTCTTATATCTACCATTTATTTTTGTTCTCCACAGATTTGGTTTTTATTTTAAAGCAAAGAAATAGTCTTTTTTTACTTACCAACTGTTGGAATCCTGATTGTGGGTAATTTTTGATTAATCTTTTTCCAAAGGGTACATCCACACCAATCTTTTTCATACTGTGATCACAGGTTTTTTTTTTTCTTTTAATTCTTTTCTCCACCTACCACAGACATCCTAATTTTGCCAAAACGAGTGAAAAGGGCGTTTTTATCTTTTTTTTTTTTATTTTATAAAAGAAAACAACAATGTCTGAACGAAAACGAACTAGACCCCCTGCCCTTCGATTACCTTCGAATAGTGGTAATAGTCCTCAACAACATACTGTTTCTACACCATCTCCAAAGTCTCAACCTCAGCTTTATCCAACTGGAGGAATTAGCGGGACTTCAACATCAGCAGCAACAGCAGGACCAACTTCCGCAGGTGCTAGTAGCAGCAGTAGTTCACAACAACAAAGACCTCCTCTAAGATGGAGACATAGCGAACGATCTGCATCTAGAAGGTATCAATATTCTATAGACGACGACGAAGACGAGTTTGAAGAGGCATTGGAACGTGAGTATTTTGAAGGGTATAATAAAGGGTTGAGAGAAAAGCAGCGGCGATTACGAAAGGCTAGTAAATCGCCTTTGACTACGCCTAAGATGACTGTTAGTAATCCTCAAACGCCTAATGAATCGTTAGTTTTACCTCAGCCAGAGCAAGATGTTCAGCAGCAGCCACAACAACAGCAAAGTCATCAGCAGCACCGGTCACCAAAAACGACGTCTGGTGGTGGTGATGAATTTAGAAATGAAAGCGTATCAACACCAGTGCGAGGTAGAAAGGGAGAGTTGATTGAGGAATTATATGACGATGAGGATGTTGGAGGAGCGGAGAGTGAAGCAGCAAAGGTATTGCAGCGTGATGTGGAAGGAGGAGAGGGTGATGATGGTGATGAGGATGAGGCGGAGAGAGATAATAACGACGATGATAGTGATAATGAAGGTCATGGAGATGACGACGACGATGATGACGATGATGATGATAATTCGGATGCAGCGTCGACATCAAGTATGGAGTCTTTCACGCTGCGAGAACGTCAAAATGCTATCAATACTACACATCCGTTTGGTATTCGAATTTGGAAGCCAGCTGTGTACAAGAAGATTCGATCAGTACAAAAGATCGCCGAGGGTGATATTCATTCTACACCGGGCAGGGCAGTTACTTGGACGGTGTTGTTAGGGAATCTATTATGGACAATGTTCTTTGGTACGTTGTTTTTGGTTTCTTGTACTATTGCATCGGGGTTCATGTTGGTTATGCCTGTTGAATCGTCGAGACGGTACGGCAAGTCATTGTTCAACTTGGGGTTGTACTTGTGGAACCCATTTGGCAAGTTTGTGGAACTAGTGCAACAAGATCAGTATATTTTGGAAGATGAAGGTGAGGGTCGTACATTGGCAGAGTATGAACGATGGCAAGCTGGTGATGTCGAATATGGACGGTTATTTTTTGGACCAACTCCTCGTCGAGCCGAGTCGAGTAGTAGTAACAGCCATGATGAACAGCGTCCACTGTTATCATCCTCCTCCGATAGTAATACCGCCAACGATAACGGAGCGATACACGACGACGACGATGATGATGAGATCTTGTCGGGTGACCAACGGTTACCAAAACGACGGCTATTTGGGCGTGGGAAATGGTCATTTGGACGGGTCGTGTTTTATTTGTGGTTTTGGTTCTGGATTGCCCCGTTGCTATATCTGTGCTCACTTATTTGTTGGCTTGGCGTGTTCTCCATTCCAATGGGTAAGCTCACCGCCATTTTGGCATCGCAACTACGCAAGCATCCACTGGCACTGAAATACAAACCTGCATCTTCATATGGGCACTTGTCAGCATCGGAAAGTTCATCGATTATTCTATGTACTTATCGAGCATTTGGTTGGAATTACTACAAGTATACCATTGATGGTACCAACATCTTTTTCATCAATCTCATGTTCCCGACCATGTTTGCTATTTTCGATTGGTACGTGCTGGCTAAATGGATGCCAGAGGCATTCGTTGCTTCATACGCGTTCATCTTCACACTAAGTCTGGCATCGGTGATCCCCCTGGCATATTTCATTGGGCAAGCTGTGGCCAGTATCAGCGCGCAGTCGTCGATGGGTATGGGCGCTGCTATCAATGCATTCTTTTCTACTATCGTCGAAGTGTTTTTGTATGCTGTGGCGTTGAGCCAAGGTAAAGGTGATTTGGTGGAAGGTAGTATTGTGGGGAGTATCTTTGCTGGTATTTTGTTGATGCCTGGCATGTCCATGTGTGCTGGCGCTATTAAACGAAAGACTCAACGGTATAACCCAAAGAGTGCCGGGGTTAGCAGTACCATGCTTATTTTTGCCGTCATTGGCGCGTTTGCTCCTACCATTTTCTACCAGATTTATGGCACGTATGAGTTGCGATGTGCTCCTTGTAATGTACCGGGGGCTTCTCCAGATTGCAAGCGGTGTCAAATGTATCAGTTGCCATTGGAGGCAGATTCCATGTACGATACCATGATTCGACCGTTTTCTAATTTCTGTGCCATTTTGTTGTTTGTGTCGTATGTGATTGGGTTGTGGTTTACATTGCGAACTCATGCTGCCATGATTTGGTCGACGCCAACTACTTCGGAGTTGCATGCGCCAGCACATTCCCCGGGGTTGATCAATCCACAGGTTGTCAAGTCTCATCAGCAACAGCATCAGCAGCAGCATCAACATCAGCATTTGCATCATCATCAAGCACCATCGCCTCTGCCAGAGCAGACACAGCAACTACAACAATCACAGCCACAGCAGCAACAGCAACAGCAACAGCCAACACAGTTGGAAGCACCGGCTAGCATTGAACAAACGCCGGTATCAGCAGCATCAACACAGCAACCACCACGACGACAGAGTAAACATGTTACGATTGAAATCCCCAAGGAAGAATCAGCTGCTGCTGCTGGCGGCGCACCAGAAGAAGCAGGCGGGCACGACGCGCCAAACTGGAGCCGAACCAAGTCAGCCGTCATTTTACTCGGTGCTACATGGTTATACGCCATCATTGCCGAAATCTTGGTCGACACTGTCGATGTTGTTCTTGAAAACTTTTCTATTAGTCAAAAGTTGCTGGGTATTTTCGTGTTTGCATTGGTACCGAATACCACTGAATTCTTGAACGCCATTTCATTTGCAGTCCAGGGTAATATTGCGCTAAGTATGGAAATTGGTTCAGCGTATGCATTACAAGTATGTCTATTGCAGATTCCAGCGTTGGTACTTTACTCGACTGTATGGGTTGTGCCAGGGTTACAGGGTCCAATCCATGATTTCATGCTGACGTTGGTGTTCCCACGATGGGATTTGTGTACCGTTATTTTGTGTGTGTTTTTGTTCTCGTATATTTATGCCGAGGGCAAGAGTAATTATTTCAAGGGGTCGATTCTATTGTTGGCGTATTTGGTGGTGGCGATGGGGTTTGTGTTTGCTAATCAGAGCGATGTATTGGCTGGGGTGGGCAATGCCGTGGTGATTACTAATGTTTAGGTAGAATGTAATATCTTATATATATATATTCTTTATTAATTTGCATAATCGTTTTATTATTATGTGCCATTTGCCGCGCGATGTGCGGCTCAAATTAGCCCACAGGTATATAGATCAATAGAAACCTGGTGATGGTAATATATTCTAACCATGTATGTCGAACGAGCCGCTTTGAGCCTCACTAATGTCCATCGCTTTTTTTTTGGATCATTTGATTTGCATCCAGACGTACTTACGTATGGAGATCTCGCCGCTAGTTCTTCCTCGAAGCCAGATTCTGTTTTTGAAAGATCATGAAATTTTAATATATACAAAAATACATACGACGTACGACATCTCTCAGGGGAAATACGCAGGTCATGTAACAAATACACCACACTTTTAATACCATGGCAATGGCTGGTTCTTCTTCTTCTCCAACCGTCGCTTATAAGCAGCACCCCGCGATTCGGCAATAATCTCATCCGCCCGCGCAATCGCTTCATCCACTTCCTCCTTTCGAGCAGCCTTTGTTCGTTCACCCTTGGTGAGCTTGAATGCAGTAGCACCGCGTGGCGGCGTCTTGGTCTCATGCTTCTCTTCATAAAACTTTTTATTATTCTGCAACGTCGGCATCAAATGAGCAATGCCGTACCGGTACGCCGCCTTGTATAGATCCGATTGGCGCCGCAGCGAGTATTTTGGCGAATTCCATCGTTTTGTAATTGGATGTTTATTTGGTAGGAACGGGTTAGCGTCGTCAGCGTTGGTCCAAGTTGGTTTGTCGCTGTATTTGGCGTATGGAGCTGGTGGGAACCGTTTGAAAAAGTTTTGCAAGTTTTCTGGGAGAGTGGCAAAGTATGAGTTTTGAACGGTTGGTTTGATGGTTTCGGCGACTTCGATTACTTCGCCAGCTAGCAAACGAGCCTTTCTGCGTGTGAATAACTGCAAACTTGGACGCATGATGTGTGTTGTATATGTGTGGTGGTTGGATAATAAGAAAAATTTCAAATTTTTGTCCCACCAAATCAAAAAATGTCGGTGGGCCGTTGATGTTGAGCGGCTCATATCGGAGAGTCATAACATTAACTATGACTAAATCTAGGACAGATGAAAAATATATAAATAATCCCTTGCATCTCTTTCATTTTTGTGAGGGTAAGACTTGGAAAACATTTCCGTTCAGCATACACAGAGGGATAGACGAATAGAAGGTAACGAAAAAAAAAATGCTGCTTAAAAGAGGAGTATCCACGCTAGTCAAGGAATGCAGTCCATACGCAGTAACAACTTACGCACGACCAGACCACGTTGTACTAACCAAGGGTCAAGGATCACATCTATGGGACAGCACTGGCAAGAAATACATTGACTTTATGGCCGGCATTGCCGTCACAGGGCTGGGCCATTCGCATCCAGAAGTCAGCAAGATTATTGCCGACCAATCACAACAGCTAATGCACGCGTCTAACCTGTACTACAATGAATGGACTCTCAAACTATCCAAATCACTAGTTGAAAAAACCGGTGGGCGGGCATCTCGAGCATTCATTGCTAATTCTGGTACCGAGGCGAACGAAGCAGCGCTTAAATTTGCTCGAAAAGTAGGCACCAGCACGTCTCCTAACAAGACTGGGATCGTGTCGTTTCAAAACGGGTTCCATGGTCGAACAATGGGTGCATTGAGTGCCACTGCGAACCCGAAATACCAAATGCCATTCCAACCTTTAATTCCAGGTATGGATAATTCCGGGGTGATCAATGATATGAAGAGTTTGGATCTCATCACTGACGAGACTTGTGGGGTTATTATCGAGCCTATTCAAGGTGAGGGCGGCGTCAATGTATGCGATCAAGGGTTTTTACAGGCGTTACGAGACAAATGCGATAAACATGGAGCAGTGCTAATCTTTGATGAAATTCAATGTGGGCTGGGGCGAACTGGTAAATTGTGGGCACATCAGAATTACAACGGCGGAGTGGAACCGGATATTCTGACCATGGCCAAGGCATTGGGTAATGGGTTCCCGATCAGTGCAACTTTGGTATCTGATCGAGTCGAGCAAGCATTGAAAGTAGGTGATCATGGTACTACATATGGTGGGAATCCGCTGGGTTGTCGAGTGGCTGATTATGTGTTGTCACAGGTATCATCGCCAGAACTATTGGGCAACGTCGAAGCCATGAACCAAGTGTTTACTAACCGGTTTGAAAAGTTGCAGCAGAAACGTCCGGATCTGGTGTCGGGGTACCGAGGTAAGGGGTTGTTATTAGGGTTGCAATTGACGCAGAGTCCTACGGAGATTGTCAATAAAGCGGTGGAGAAGGGGTTGCTGGTGATTACTTGTGGTACTAATACATTGCGGTTTGTACCAGCTTTGAATATCACCAAGGATGTGGTTGAAGAAGGGATGGATATTCTTGAAAGTTGTCTGTAAAATTGTATACTTAAAAAGTTATAGAACGATTGCATTTTCGATGATAGATTAATAATAATAAGATGATAGATGGAGTGAATAAGGTGAATGTGCTTTGTGTGTGTAATATAAATAGTAACGTGAAATATAGGTAATGTAGAGGCTACCAGTTGGCTCTGCCGGCAGACTTGAGCTTGCTTCTGAACCGATCTGCTCTCTGCGGTTGTGGACTACTCCCCTGCGACACATCAAACGTCTGTGCCCGTTGCGGCGGTCTCATTGGTGGAGTCGAGCTTGCCGAACTTGTCGGTGGAGTATTCCCGCCGCTACCACTATACTGTTGCTGAAGTCTTTGTTCTCGTCGTTTGTAAATATCTTCCAACGCACTACCTCCTCGAGCCGTTGTGTTACGCTGTACACCACCACCACCGCTGCTGCGCTGGCTAGACATGGAACCTTGACTATCGTTCAAATGATGTGTATGCTGGTAAGGTTGAGCTTGTGGTGGTAGTTTGGTAGCGTGGCCCTGCGGCGGTTCGAGCCATTGTGGTAACGGGCCTCCACGGTTCTGGTAGTGCCTCGTTAGAGCGTTAAATACTACCGTGTCGTATTCGCTGTCACCGTCTTTTTCGTTATTGATGGATAAATGTGATAATGCGGCGGAGGCGTTGCCGTAGCCGTGTCGTAGCCGTGTCCATAGACCTGTCCCTGTTCCTGCTTTCCTGTCCATTTGTTATATGTGTGGAGGGTGGTATGTGCGTTTTTTATGTGTTATTTTAAGGAGAAGAGTGTGTCGTTATGTTCGGACATGAGACAGTAATGAGGCGACGTTTGGGAAGTGGCCGGAACTCCGACCGGCGTCAAATATATATATTTTTCAGCAGGCGAATATCGGCAATTCATAACGACGACGACGACAGGATGTCAGATTGGTATGCGGAACAAAGGGGGAGGGTCGACACAACCAAGACGGTACATGGGGTCAACCCGGCGTTCTTGATTGACAAGATTGTACGGGAACGAATCCAGGAATCACGGTACTACAAGGAAGAATGTTTCGCATTAGACGCCGCGACATGGTGCGATAGAGCCGCTGCATTGGAGTACGTAGGCGGTACGTATGGACCAACGTTACAGCCAGCTCCATTTATTTGTTTAGTATTTGCATTGATTCAGATCCAACCGGACCATGAGATTGTGGAGGAGTACTTGGGGCAACGTGATTCGCAGTTCAAGTATTTGGTGTGTGCGGCGTGTCTATATGTGCGGTTGGTGTATGATCCGGAGGACGTTTACAAGTTGTTGGAACCGTTATTGGAGGATTATAGGAAGATTAGGTGGAGGAAACGTGATGGAAGTGCGGAACTGAGTCATGTGGATGAGTTTGTGGATGCGTTGTTGACGCAGCAGAGGGTGTGTGAGGTGACGTTGCCGGTGATGCCATCGAGGGTGCAGTTGGAGGATCAGGAGTTGTTGGAGCCGAGGAGGAGTGCTATTGCGAGTGAGTTGGAGGAAAGTGATAGTGCTGATGAGGATGAGGGGTAGTGGTAGTGGTGTAAAGGATAGAACAGCCATATTTTTTATAACCGGGCACGTTACGATCCACAAGGATCGGCTAGTAGAAGGCGACGAACGGTTTCAAGACGCTAGCGAGCTGCAACCGCTTAGGAGGTACGTTAGCAGAGTTAGGATTCTGCATCTCTAGAATCAAGACGGGAAGGAATGATGAAGAACGAGTGATGTCATCTTTAAATCTAGTCATATTGTAGTTTACTTACATGTATATATATAGAGAGAGTCCATGACACATGTTTAACCAATGGTCTTTTCCTTCAATTCAATGCCATAATCTTCCTTCAATTCCTTGATCAATGGATAAGCAAATTCAGGAGTGACTGGAGCATGAACACCAGGCTTGGAAATGGTACCATTCAACACTTGCTTGGTGGCAACAGCACATGGAACACCGACCAATTCAGCCATGGCAGAGTAACCTTGTGGGTTACCATTCTTGACCAAAGTGGAAGTTCGCACTTCAGTAGACCCATCAGCCCATTCAATGCCAAACTTGTGTTGCAACATGACCAAATCCTTTTCACCTTCTTCGTATTGCATCTTTTCTTCCAAAGTAGCACACAAAGTATCCAAGGCGTTACCTCGAGGAGTGGTCTTCTTGTCACTGAACAAATCCAACCATTGGAACCCGGCCAAGATTCGTTCCTTATCAGCTTGGTCCTTGAAGGTAGTCTTGGATTCAATAGCAGCAATGATATCCTTCTTGTCAGTGGATTGAGCACCTACCAATTGGGCCAATGCATCCTTCCAAGCAATAGATTCCTTAAAGAATGGCTTTTCTTCTTCAGACAAGAAGCCCAAATCGACCAACACCTTGATGAATTCTGGGAACCCTTGGAATCGCAAGGTACCTCGAACCAAGTTTTGAGCTTCTGGGATATCATATCGTTGTCGGTATGGAGTAGAATCTCGGTTTGGATAAGCAACGAATGCATAACCTGGGTAGATGAAGTATGGCTTGGCTTCCTTCATCAATTCTTCACCTTGAACTTCCCGGATTTGACCGTTTTCGTAAAACTTGGCAGTGTTTCGCAATGCCAACAAGACACCTCGAGAAGACCACGAGAACTTGTACCCCAATGGGTTATCAGAGTCTTCTGGAGCTGGCAACCCACCACAGTAGGACAAGAAAGTGGTGATCTTACCACCTTGCTTGTGAACTTCATCAATGGTCTTGACAGCGTACAAGTGGTCGATACCTGGGTCCAAACCGATTTCGTTGAAGACAACAATACCCGCGTCCTTGGCTTGTTGTTCAAGTTCAAGCATTTGTGGGTTGGTGTAAGAGGTGGTGACAACATGCTTCTTGTTCTTGATAGCGCTCTTGATGACAGTGGCGTGGTAAATGTATGGAATCAAAGAAATGACCAAATCAGATTGAGCGACAGCAGCATCCAAAGAAGCTTCATCTTGAACGTCCACAGAAGCAGCCTTGGCCCGTTCACCAGCTAGTTCCTTAGCCTTGGAAAGGGTTCGGCAAGCGACCGTAACTTCAATGTTTGGATCAGCAGCCAAGATGTCGACAGTTGGCTTGGCCACGAAACCAGAACCTAGCAAGAGTACCTTTTGAACCATTTTGTGTGTTTAATTTAATTGAATTGAGTTGGTCTTTATAAAAAATGGATTATATGACTCAATGTGAAAAAAAAGGAGGAGGAGGAGAATGAGGTGTTGGGGCGCCATATATATAACCACTAAGGCTGTGGTGTGGCGCGCCGCCGCTCTCGCTCTCCGAAATTTTTCACCAGCCTAGGCATGGATCTGATCCATGCTTTAGAAACACCTTGTATGACGTTTTTCAGTTTCTTCTACTAGCTTCCCTTGCCTACCTTGTTAATTGATTGTGATTGATGCGATTGAATACATGAGGATGATCACCGTCCATGGGGAGTGTTTTTTTATTTGGGCAAAAAGTATAGGTTTGAAAAACCTCATATAAATAATTAATACAACAATATTTACGTCAAGTTACGATACCAAACATCCAGTCTCGTTAATAAGTTAAAAAAAAATAAATGCAACACTCTTTCGTTTCCTTTTCTCCTTCTTCAATTCTATCAATTTTTTTAGAACCCTCGTCGTGCACCAGTGCCGCGTCCTCGTCCACGGCCTCGAGGCCCGCCTCGTCCACCACCTCCTCGACCTCGGTCACCCCCTCTACTACTACTACTGCTAGTATTGTTCTTGTTGCGCACCTTTGGTGTATCATCAATCAGCAATGTGTCTAATGGTAACGAATCAGGTAGAATATAGAATCGAATGTTATTACCTCGAATATTAATGTAGTCTAACGAGATTGGGTCCCGGTCTTTAATGGTCATTTTGACGGCTCGTAATGTTGTATTCATGTTGGGTGATACCTGTACAATTGTGCCGTGAACAATAGTCCCATTTTTGAGTTCGATTTGAACTGTCTCCGAGTTCAATTTCATCAAGAACCTCACCAACTTCATGCTTTTTGTTGTGTTATATTACCAGTCGATTTTGAATGTTAGTGAGATTCAAAATTTTGTTCCCAAAAAGAAGCAGAAGTTTGGTCGTTTCCCAACCCCGTCGCCGCCGCCCCGCGGCAAATTTCGAATTTTATTTTCAAACGCGCGTTTTAATTAGTTTGCAACACTTTTCTTCATTGACAAAATCAACAACAATGGTCAAAGTGGAATTGAAGTCTCGTGGGAAACGAATCAATAAACTCCCGGATTCTGTCACGGTTGACGACATTGAAACTGTCGAATCACTTAAACAACTCATTTCTCGATCGACCGGCTTGTCGGTGTCGCGATTGCGGCTCACCGTGGCCAGTGACGACGGCAAGAAGAAAGACAAGGTTTTAACCGACGAGAATAAAGTTGGTGAAGTAGTCAGTGGTGGTGCTACAGTGGTCTCAGTTAAGGATTTGGGTCCGCAAATTGGATGGCGTACCGTGTTTGTGTTGGAATACCTTGGTCCATTGTTGGTTCATCCATTCTTTTACTATTGCCAAAGCTTTGTATATGGCAGCACCTTTGAGCATACTTTGGACCAGAAATTGTTATTCACATTGTCAATTATTCATTTCTTGAAACGGGAATTCGAAACGGTGTTTGTGCACCATTTCTCACTTGCTACCATGCCATTGTTCAACTTGTTCAAGAACTCGGGTCATTACTGGGTGTTGTCGGGTGTGTTTTTGGGGTTCTTTGGTTACGCACCAGAATCATGGCGATCGAATTTGTTGTTCAGTCATCAAATGGTTGAACTTGATATGAAGACGGTGTGGGAATTGGTAGCATTGTGGGCGTTTGCCGAGGTATCCAATTTCACCGTGCATTTGAACTTGGCATCTTTGCGAGCCGGCGGGTCCAAGGAACGAAAGATTCCATATGGTTATGGGTTCAACTTGTTGTCGTTCCCAAACTACTTTTTTGAATCTCTTGCATGGTTGGCGGTGTGTATGATTCATCAGAATTGGTCAACTTGGTTGTTCTTTGCCGTGTCCACCGGCCAGATGATTATCTGGGCGTTGCAAAAGCATAAGCGATATCAACGGGATTTCCCAAACTATCCAAAGAACCGAAAGGCTATCATTCCATTCGTGTTGTAATGAAGTGAAGTAGGAGTAGTAGTGAGTGACTGTCTACAGCTTAATATACTACTAAGTTTAACAATAATAAATTAAAGGTCCAATACAAAAAATGTTATCTATTCTACTCTTCTAGGACAAACGCCTTTTTCAAACTTTCAGTAGCGTAATCAATCGCATCGCGACCATACGTGGTATGCTGGCAATGCATTGTCAACACATGCGGTGCACCAGAATACACCTTCAAATCGACTTCGACCCCAGCATTCTTCAATTTGGCCGCATAAGTCTTGGCTTCGTCGCACAGCACATCCATCTCGGCCGCCACGATAACCGTCTTTGGCAGCCGTTTCAACGTGTAATCTGGCGCAACTACCGGCGACGCCCGTGGGTCGATACGATTATCTGGATTTGGCAGGTACGTACTAATGAGCCAGTCCAATGCCATTGCGTTAAGTGGTAGCGACACCTTGGCTTCTTCATCAGCTGAACCGCCATGATGCATCAAGGTAGCTGCTTCATGTGGCGTTCGAGCATCCAGCATTGGCGTCACTAGTAACGTAACTATAGGTGACGGAATGTTATCTTCCTTGGCGTGTTCATAGTTATAAACCGTAACGAAATGACACACCACTGCAGCAAGTGTACCGCCAGCTGATGTGCCGCCCACCGCAACGCGTTTCGGGTCGATATTGAACGACGCTGCATTCTCCACCACGAATTTATACGCATGGCACGCATAGTCGACTGCAGCAGGGAAGATGTTTTACGGAGCTAGACGATACTCCACCGAAACGACCACACATTGTGCTTCAGCGCAGTAGTGAGTCAATTCGCCACGTTGAGAATCGGCAGATCCGGCCACGTACGCTCCTTGGTGGAAATAGATCATTGCCGGCCATGAGCTATCAGGTTTAGTAGTAGCTTTGGGGGTGTAAACGACGAGTTTGATGTTGTTTTCTGGCTCGTAGGCGATATGACGGGTGACTTTTGCGTCTTCTTCGGGGTCGAGAGGGAGTGCCATTGATTCGCCCTTTTCATATAAATCTCGAGCGCCGGCAATACCATTCTCGGCCATGGCGTTGGGTTGGCCTACCATGGTTTCATTGTAGAATGCTTTGTATTTCGGGTCGAGTTTGGCGTCGAGTTCTTCGTCTAATGGTTGGTAGGTCTTTGGGAATTTCATCGTTAAGATCCAATTGATGTTATAAAGAGAAGAGGAAAAAAATGGGTTTTATGGGTTATTTATATAAATATATTTTTTCTAGAAAAATACAGAAGGAAAGTATATATATAGAGAATAGGAGGTTGGATAATAAGGATTGATAATATGGGGTGATTTGTTGACGGGTGGCTCGGGAAAGTAACAGTACCAGAGCCGCATTGCGTAGGGCATCGGCAGGGGCATGACGTCGTCGTCGGCTCGGTACCCTGCCGGAGGTTGCGGGTTTTTTGATCAGATCTGAGCGTAGATGATTAGCTAAAGACTTTTAGTAGTGAAAGAAAAGAGATATTCTCTGTTATCGACGGCATGCCGAGGAGGATTGTACGCCACAGGTGTATTCGCACAGCTCTTTGGAATGTACCGAGGTTGTGCCCATGCTTGTACCAGTACTCTCTCTCTGTGACAGTTGGGGATAGGATTTCCAATATATTCGTAAAAGCGATACGATGAGTATACAGATACAAGCGCTAATTATTATCCAGCATATGGTACACCATTGCTCCAAATACAATAGATATATGATAAATATAGATACCACATTACCTTTGAAACTGAAAGTGTTCTGCAGCGTAGCAATTGACACAAACTTCTTCCCATGCGATGCGGCGGTTCAGCGTCTAAGCAAAAAAAAGTATAAAAAGGGAGCCAAATTCCCTCGAAATAAATTTTGGAATTCCCCCAGACTCTCGCAGTTTGCTTTAATGCTCTCTAAGTGGACAGTCTTTTGGCTTTGAGTGAATGGAAAGCGTTTCAAATAGATCATCAATATTTAGAAGCAAAAACGATTCTTTCCCCCGTTTCCCCGTTTCTTGGTGCTTATAGAACCCCTTCCAGCATCAATGTGCATTGGTTATAGATATAACCATCCCACTGTCGTTTTCAGTGTATGACAGGCAAACAAAACCATCTGATTTTCTATGTTGTGTTAAAAACAGTTGACAGTTGGATGTATATGAACTATACGCTAAGATAGAGATTAAGTTTTATATATTAGGTTTTGAAAAGCCATTGATTGTTGCACTGTCCATGAAATAGAAGGTATAATACATATATTAAGGTAGAAAAAAAAATTGACATCTTATGCAAATAAAAGAATAAATCAAAAGATATTACGAAAAAAAAAGTAGTATATAAAAATACATAAATGAGGAAAATGTCAAAAAGAATGGAGAAAAAAACAGTGCATGGAGGTGTGTGTGCGAGTGTGTGTTCTCTTTTGTTAGCGTTTATACAGGAGAGGGGGAAGATTCTTCTAAAGCTTCTCCTCTTCATCATGATGCATACCACTATGCATGGCAGTCAACTGGATATCATCACCATAATCCAACTCGGCGATTTCCAGTGGCAAGTCATTGACACGTTCTTCGAACGGCAAATCCTTATCATTTTGAGGCACTGGATGAATCAACGCAAAGATATAGTAACTGAGCGCACCAGTCGAGATGGATAATAGCCACCCCATATTATACATGTCGGTTGCAGCAGTAGCCAACTTATCTGATTTGCCAGCCAACATGGCGACAAACCCAGGGAATGGCAAGGCAAACCCAACAATGAACGCAGCAATGGCTCGCCAGTTCATACCATAAAAGTAGTAGTATGCAGCATCAGAACTGAAAGTATACATGGATGCAATATCCAAGTTACCTCGTCGAACCAAAAAGTAATCAACCGCCATGATACCAACAATAGACCCTTGGAAAATGGAATACCCACCCAAAAAGTTTAGGAAAGTGGTAGCGGAAGCAAGAATTTGCCATGGAACAATGGCAAATGCAATCAACAAGCACAAGAGTTGCCCTCGTACAATGTTGAGGTACTTTGGCAACAAACAAGTAACATCGGCAGCGAATGGGATGATGTTACAGGCGATGGAGGTGCCAAGTGTGGCAAAGGCGAAGGATAGAGCAGCGAAAAAAACACCAGCTCGACTATG
>JAKTQM010000869.1:11328-22982 GCA_030558825.1 Blastobotrys niveus
TATGCAAATATATAAAAATATAAAATATTTATATTTTAAAATAAAACAAACTCATTTTTTTTTTTTTTTCTATCCACGCCAGTCCCCTCTCTTTTTTTTTTTTGGCGGGTAGTTCCGAGGCAAAGCAAAAAAAAAACAACAACCCTAACCCGGCTTTCACTCTTTTTTTTTTTTTTTTGGCACTTCCCTTTTGACTTTTTGTTAATCAAAATATATAAGTCATCCCCCCACCCACTTTCTAGTTACAAAAATAGGGTTTCACTTCTATTCTCAAAGCGACATTATCACTTTTTTTTTATTATTATTCTTGTTAATTCAACAACTATAATAAATCAAATAAACCAATGTATTGTGAAGGAGACAGCTGTATTTGGTGGTTCTACGTACGATGGGTCATCCTTGCCCTCGCTGTGGTATGCTTTTGTGTCGGGGTTCTGGTAGTCATGCGAAGCAAGTCCGCTAGACGGGTAAATAACGGTCAAGCTCCTATCCAAGGATTTTCATGGATCACTCCAAATCAACAAGGACAGGGCCAGAATGGCGAGTATCCTATGGGACCTATGGGTGCTGGCAAAGACGGTTATGTTCCTCCATATTATGAACATGCTGGTCCAAGCGACGCTGGATATTATGATCAAAATGGCAATTTCGTTCCAACTAATCCACAATTTCAACCACCTCCTGGCCCTCCACCACAACATCCGGCTTCATCATCGTTCCAGGGCCACAGTCCTTTTGCACCGCCCCCTGGTCCACCTCCACAAGCACACTTGTCGACGGCCACCAGTCCAACCACCATCGACCATGATCCATTCGGGCCACCACCTGGACCACCTCCTGCGTCGGCATTACCCCAGCATAATAATGAACAGTCCTTTGCTCCACCAGCTGGGCCACCGCCATCGCATGTTAATAATAATAATGATCAAGCAGCCAGTGGCAGTGGTACAGTGCCGAGTGGCGTGACTGCCGACGATTATTATCATCGGTCTGGAACTGCTACCAATCCTGAGAAGCACTAAGCCTACTAACGCTTGTTTTATATATATAATTTATTTGTTGAAACTAATTGCATTTCGTAAGGACTCTTAATTTTATACATGATTTTATTTTCTCATATTGATCAAAATCTATCACCACAAAGAAGAGGGGATGGAAGTCAAAGAAAGAAAGGGATGGAAGTCGGTTTGAGACAATTTTTATCGCGATAAATTAACTTCCTCAAATCCCTCTTTCCTTGGAGATTCCATATTTATGGAAAGAGCCGCCATAGATAGAGCCAGAGTCATAGCAGCCAAAAGAAGGATCGTCATCACAAGCCGCGAATTAACGATCCCCCTTTGAATTATTCGTCTTGAAAACAAGAACATAACAACTAGTATAAAAGCTATGCTTAATTCATACCGTTGCCTAAAAACAGAACTGAAGAGTGCAATAAAAGGCACAAGAATCATAAATGTAAATATCTTGAATACGGTATATACTTGTTTGAATGATGAAGACCCTGGGAACCATGGCAGCATTAACTTGGTTATAACCGTAACCAGGAGCGTTAAAGGTACAAGACTAACCAATAAAAGGGGTCGAATATAGAATACCTGGACCAGTGCACAAAATACAAATACTTCTGCGACAATGAGACCTATGGTGTTCTTTGCTGTAGAAGGAGTCATTTACCTGTAGTTCGGCGCTGATTGTTTTTATCTAAATATAAAAAAAATGCAAACATGTCTGAAAGCGTGTCTAAGAAAATAGGACACGGATTCCTCCTGACCGTGATGCCGACATTACTAGTGACTTGCAAAAAAATAATAGTCTAGCTTATAACTACTACCAATCCGATAACCAGATGATGTAGTCACTAAGAACGGATGTCATGCATCCGAAGACGGTTAGAATCGAATATGTTGTAGCCAAGTGTTTTTGTGTATCAATCACGCCGCAGGTTGAAAAAGATAATATATTTAAGACGGAAAAATAACCGTTTTTTAATTTTTTTTTTCCATACTTTTTTTTTTCATCTTTTATTTTTTCATTTATTTTTTTTATCAACCACCAATAGACATACAGACTAACCAGCATAAAATGACACAAGAACAATTATCTGCCATGAAGACTAACCCAAAGACCATCGTCTTCACAGACTGGGATGGCACCGTGACATTACAAGATTCCAACGATATGATTACCGATAACCTTGGATTCGGGGTTGAAAAACGAAAGGCATTAAATCAAACCGTTCTCGAAGGCAAGGATACTTTCCGAGACGCCTTTGATCAGATGCTCGAATCTATTCCAAAACCATTTGATTATTGCTTAGAATACCTTCTGGAACATATCCAACTGGATCCTGGATTCAAGGAATTCTACGAATGGTGTGCGGCTAATAATATTCCAGTGGTGGTCATCTCTTCTGGTATGAAGCCAGTGATTGAAAAATTGTTGTCCAAGCTGGTCAGCGAAGAAGCCGCCAAGAATATCGAAATTATCGCCAATGATGTGAACATTGATGGTGATAAATGGAGAATCGTGTACCGAGATGAATCTAGCTTTGGTCATGACAAGTCTCGAGCTATTCGACCATATGCTCAGCTTGACCCATCTGTTCGACCAACCCTTTTCTACTGTGGTGATGGTGTATCTGATCTCAGTGCTGCTCGAGAAACCGACTTGTTATTCGCTAAGCGAGGTCGAGATTTAGTCACATATTGTGAACGGGAAAGTATCCCTCATACTTTGTTTGATTCTTTTGCCGATATCCATAAGCTTGTTCAAAGCATTCACGAAGGTAAGGAATCAATCAAGTCCGTTAACCGAGCATAGACATATATACTCATAGACATAGAGCCTCGCTAAACCTCTTTTGTATGGTTTTCATATTCTTTATTTTTTTGTTCGTTATATATAAATATATTCATAAGTTAATTTAATAATGCTCATTGATCTTTTTTTTTCGTTTATTTGGTAATGGCTGATTCTTTTTCTAACTCAATAACCTGCCCAGACCTTCTTCTTCCAATTCTGCCGCTTCTAATGCATCTTGCTGTCCAATCCGTCGAAGCACATCGCGCTTCGATGATTCCTGTACTTCCCCTGCAATCAACAGTTCGTCGAGAATATAGTATGCTTTTTGAAAATTGAAGATGATATCTAGTTCACAAACGTTACCGTACAACGTGTCCATCTGTTCCACGAATCGATGAATGACTTCCAAAGTCAACAATTCATTATCTTCGCTACCAATACCTGCCACAAAGAACAGTGAGGCATAACGCCGGTATACAACCTTTGAATCTGATAAAAATAATCCCAAGAGTTAGCAAAAATCTGTCATGTTGTTTAGAGAGGAACTATCCACGCGTACCTTTATATTCCAAGAAATTGCACATTTTTGTTCGTCTTGAAAGCACCAATGTAGTGACTTCTTTGACAATTTTTGCCTTATCTTTTGTGCCTAGCGTTTGAAACCATTTGGCTAATCTCACTTTGCCCTGCCGTGACAGCAATAATATATATTCAATAGCCATTGTACCTTTTGTGATGTGTCTAGAATGGGGTGTGACGTTGATTTCTCTACTTTTTTTTATGTGTGAACTATTTGGGACCACTTTTACCACTTTTCTAGGGGAACACGGACCAGGGGGGGGGGGGAGTCCATTATATTTCATAGAGAAACCCAGGTATCCATCTTTTATTCATGTTCAAAATACGTATATGTACTCTTTTTGTTCTTTTTCATTTTGTTATATATATATATAGAAAGCCGATTAGAAAAAAAAATCAAAACAATGGCACTAAATAAAACCCTTCAGGTTTGGGCTAACCACTACTTTTTTCTAATTAACTTTGTTCATGCCAGCCCTTTGGTCGTTCAAGATCCTTAACCTTATAATACTTTGGTGTACAACTATAGCCCTTCCAAGTAAAGTTGTCTTCTGGCTTACAGATGCACTTCTTCTTGAGTCGAACAGCTTCATCAGTTGGACAGTTATGGAATGGAACATGCCAATACCCGACATCATCAAAGTAATGGATTTCATCCTTATGCAAAAACAATGATGCAGCAATAGAGTGAACAGGAGCATCACCCCATCGTTCATAAAAGAACCCACCAGCTTTATCCAAATGTTCAAAATACTTGGTATAAGCTTCACCTCGCCAAAAGTCTAGAGATGCAATTTCAAAATTGGACCAGAAATGACACTTATTATAAGTTTCACCACCATCATCAGAAACAAAATCCATCATATTATCCTTTGGCAAGTATTGGGGGTTGGCCTTGATAAATTCCTTGGTAGTATCCCAAAGAGTTGGAATGGTTTCAATATATTCATACAAGGAAATGGTGAAACCATACTTTTTACCTTTTTCTTCCATAAACTTGAACAAATCATATTCGATATCACAATATAGCTTGATATCTGGTTCGACTCGCCAGTAATACTTGTATTCATCCAATGCAGGATGTCGCCAGAAAAAGCCAGATTCGAATCGACACATGTGTCGATAAGGAATCGAATCACCATAAATGACCTGCTTTTCTCGCATTTGCTCTCGAACCAAAGCAGCCTTTTCTTGATCAATCCAATCTGGGAATCCCCACATTTCCTTTGGAATAACATCGTACTTGGTTTTACCGGAAATCAAACTAGTCGTAACCTTCTTGAAGTTGTCGTCAAATTCATTGTCATTCAAGAAAACCCAATCATAATGATACTTGTGGTTGAATCGATCTTCAACTTGTCGAATAGATTCCACCAAACTCCACAAATCGCTGTTTCGAGCAAGTGTAACAAATGTAGCATTGGCTCGTTGATATGGTGCATCACTTTGAGGTTGTTGTGGTTTATCTTTAGATAATGCTTGTTGTTGCTGTTGTTGTTGTGGTTCTGTTGTGGAAGACGTGCTGTCTTTGGCTGGAACCTTATTACCACTACCAGCCAACTTGTCAATCATTGGACCTTTAGATGCAGCTAAATTGCTCAAATCTACACGATCAGTAGAGAGCTTGAACATCACAAGTAGGATGATTACCGCAATTACGACGAATCGCAGTACTCGGACCCCACTACGCGCCATGATGAAATATTTTGTTGTGTGATAACCCTTTTAAACTAAGAAATATAAAGAGAGTGAAAAGAGTGAAAAGTAAGAGAAAAGTGGAAAAAAAAAAAGAATTGGGCGTGGAAAAAAAAAAAGACAAAAAATATTTATTTTTCTTCTTCTTCTTGTTCGAGGGGCGGAGGAAGGAGCTGACGTGTTGTTATATTTAAATCTGTGCACGGCCACAAAATAATAATTATAGATTAGGGCCCCGAGGGTAATAATAATAGCGCCCGTTACAACTTCCCTGCCGTGGTCTATGGTAGCTTTTAGTTCATTTATTTATTTATTTTTGAATGGCCATTCAAATCTTCCTCTTCTTCTCGTTATAGTTGTTCTTCTTTTTTCGTGCAAGCGGACACAAGAACGCCTTTTTCAACATTAAGCGTTTCCAATTTCAGGTGCCCCAAAGTTTATATTTCTTTCAAAACCTTCCCTCCGCGCCTTTCATCCATTAACATACTGTGAGCAAAGACTATCCTAGGGAAAAAAAGGGGTAAGATTTGGATCACGGATCAACAAAACGCTCGAATCAAACCACCCCCGTGAAAGCACGAACAAAGGAACCAGAAGCTTGGATCTGGTGCACTGATTTGTCGAACGCGATCGGTGTCTTGCATCTTTTTTTCGACCCTCGATTTTCGCACGGCCAGGCGGATGGATGGTTTAGAAGTTTGTTATTAACAATTGACGCAAGAAGAATAAGTCGCCCTCCAGTGAAACCCTAAAACACAAAGGCAGCAGCATCAGCGGGGCCCCCTCGTGCTACAGCAGCAACATTAAATCATCATGAGCCTGAAACATTTGAATAAACTGAAGCAACTAGAAGCTAAGCAATGCCGTATTATGAACCATCCAAGCAAATTGTTGACACTACCTAATGATGTGATATCCAGTTGTAACGATGCTTACTCTTGTACTGTTACAGCTTGCAAAGATACCAGTCTTTTGGCTCATTATCATCATTTTGAAGGACTAGATGGGCGTTCGTATACAAGAATCGAGGTTGATTGTCTAGACGGATTGGAATATGTGGGTGATATAATTTACGACTGGTCGATCGAATCTGCTTATATTCCATGGATTGTTGATCCAAACTTGCAAAGCTTTTGTGTTGCCTTGAGTTCGGAATGCTTGGCGTTTGGTTCGACTGAGAAATCTGTTGGTGTATTGCAGTTCCCATGGACACCTGTCCGGACTATCAAATATTACGATTTATCCAGTATATTGAGTGAAAACAAGGAAAGAGAAAGAATGCCGAGACAGGTGGCTATGGCGTGTTCGGGAATGTATGTTTGGGTCATGTATGATTATTGGACGCACTCAGTATCAATGATTATCGATTTGCAAATTAATAAAGTATACCGCTATGATACCACCTCTATCAAGACCAGCATTGCCAAATTTAATGGAATACCTATATTAACAGTTTTGAACGATATGTTTGTATTTGCTTTCAATTATTGCGATTTTTCTGGGCAAATCAAGCTTCAAATATGCGCTGTATCACGAGAGTTGAATCGGATGTATGCGGCTCCGGGCGATAAGTTTGATGGTCAGCTTGCTGTGCGGCTCGTGTCTTCTAGTCTGCAACCGCCCGCATCATCATTGTCAAATAATAACGAGAAGAAGAAGATGAACCCACAACACCAAAAAGGAGGCGAAGCAGTGATAGAATGTGTTAATATCGGCAAAAAGGGTAGATGGTCTATTACAGCAAATACTTTGAGAGAGCTTTCTATTAGCTTTGCATTGCCGTTTATTTCGCCAATCCAGTCTAATTATTCTAGCGTCCCGGATCTGTCGGCACGGTTGAGTTCACCTTGGGCTATACCAATTGCATTGATGCATATATTACTATTCTTACTATTTCTACCTTTCCTACTGATACCAAAACGCCGAGTCTTCATTCGCATCACGTTTGACCACGATCAATTATTTCATACCCGCAAGTATACTACATGGACATTAAAGTTTATCAGCAACAACCCGTTAAGTTATCGGCTGCCCAAAGATTACGAACTAGTCCAAGATGCATCCAGTGTGTTGAAGCTAGAAAAATATTATCCAACCAAATTGTCGCGACAAATCTATTACAAGTGTGATTCTTTGAGAATGCTGTCAACATTGGTGTATGTGATTTGTGCTGCTGGATTCACTGTTGCTACATGGAAGGTGTTGACGTTACCAGACTCTCGATTCGACCTTGTGACTTGTATTGCATTGGCGGATTCATTGGCGATATATGGTCTGGCTTTTTGTCAAGATGTGGCGACTTTGATTCCATTATTAATGTCTCGCGTCCGTAGCTTAATCTGGAACATTCGAGCTCGTCACGAGTTGTTTAAATACAGAAAGTAGAGAAAACAGAAAAAACACGTGAGATCGGTTATGATAAAGTTAAGCATCCCAGAATCTTAGTTTGAGGTATAAAAAAGCCGGTATAATAAACGTTAAACATGCGAGAACGATTCGGTTTTGAGCCGCTCTTGATTCTTGAATCGCTGCATCATGTGGATCTTGCGCTTGGATCAGGCCTTGTTGCTCAATGTTAAGAGGAGACGGATTGCCATGATTTACATAACATCCGAGCGGATATGCTCTATATCTTAATCGTATTTTTGCGCCTTGTTGTTGTTGTTGTTGTTGTTGTTGTTGTTGTTGTTGTTGTTGTTGTTGTTGATTAACCAAAGTACGCGCTGATGATTCTAGGGATGACGACATTTGAAGAGTAGGAAAAGAAAAAAATGTGTTTGTGGAAACGAAGAGGAAAAAAAAAAAGAAAAAAATAATATATATAATACTTGTGGCTGATTTTGGAGCCACAAATAAAAATTATTAAATTAAAAAAGGATTTATAAAAGAAACAAAAACACTAATAATACAAATTAAAAGAATAATAATATACACTGCCGATATGCCATCGATTCTAGGTTCAATAAATATGCTGGTTCAAGTTTTGTAATCAAACAAGATATCCATTTATATGATTTAGAGAAGCAAAAGACCGCCGACAACAGCGACGACAGAGCCGAAAGAGGCAACGTTGGTCATACCGCCGTTAACTTGTGGAACAGATGGAGTAGCGGTGGCAGTGGCGTTGTTGGTGGAGTTGTTAGCACCGGTGCACTTTGGGCATGGAGCAGTGGAGTACACAGTGGTGGCGTTGATGACAGTGCTGGAGACGTAGTCAGTGACAGTAGAAAGAGCACAGGAGGTGTTACCAGCAGCGCCAGTGGTGACTGGAACTGGAGCAGCAGTGGTGCAGTTGGTAGCGTTGTTGTAAGCGACGACAGAAGACATTGTTTCTTTAGATATGTATTTGTGTGTGTTTGAAAGTGAGTAACTTGTAGAAAGAAAAAAAAAAAAAAGAGAAGAAGGGGGAGAAATAAGGAGAATCAGGGCCCTTTATATAGTTTTTGTGACATGACTGAAGAATAGTGGAAAATTTTCTGTTAAAAGGTACAGGTCTGTTCTGTTATCTGAATCGATCTACATCTTTGATTGAGATTGGCGCAGGCCGGCTGCGGCTCGGGCGGATTTTAATATTTTTCGATAACTTTGCCAAAAAGAGAAGGTGCCGCGGCTTTCGGGTCCTGCTGATTGGCTGTGGTCGGAGCCAGTTCCAACCATTCTGTGCATAAATTAGGAAAGTCTTAGATGTCTAAGACAGAATGCATTGACCAAAATGGGATTCGGTTGCGTCGAAGAAACACCTCTAGGCAGAAGCATTTTGACCTCGTCCCCCCCTAAGAAATAAGGATCTAGGGAGAGGTAAAAAAAAAGAATATATCGCAAGATCTGGAGTGGTATAATAAGGCATGAAACAAAGTGGTGTTCAAAATCCGTCATCATAGATAAGTTGATATAATAAAAAGTTTATATACTATTAATAGATCGTATTTGACGACCGTTTGATGTCAGCTTTAACGTGGTGTATAGTGAAAAAAAAAAAGTTTTCCGGAGCCTCTTGACTGGCACTCATGATGAGTAATTACGGTAACATATGCAGTACAAATAATATTTTGAAGGATTGCTGCGTCGAAGCGAGGTGGAAGGGCGTCTGTGCCCCTACTGATAATGTATGGGAAAACTGATAACAAACATACGACATTTAGATGTGAATGCAAATGGAACTCGGCTATTTTATTTTCTTTGTTAGTAAAAGAGTAAACAAAACCAGTTATTGGATCATCACTGTTCTTGCTCAACGCTCTTTTTGATTCTATTAAGCCGTCAAACATCCGAAAACTGATTAGCCAATTTCCTCCACCTTTTTTTCACTCACATTGGATTTTTAGACATTTTTAATATCAACAGAGATGGCTAGCTTGGCCAGTGCTCAGCTGCTTTGGGTAGGCAAAACAGTAACCTTTAGGCCAAAGAGTCAATGAGCTCATTAAAGGCTCGGCACGAGTAAGCCAAACAAAGAAAAAAGCCGCAGTTTCTGGTTAGAGAGACTCGGTCGGATCGGGCGGATCTTTGCATCGCATTCGGATAACTGATACGGCTAGAGAAGGACGAGCTTTTGCCATATGTACAGATACTAAACCTCAAGAATCTAGAGCGGGAGATGAATTTTATTGAGCCTTACCGCTTGGTTACATCGGTATTCAAACGCGACCATTAGATAAGAGCAGCTGATAGGGAATACTAACTCTGAGATGTACATAGATAAGCACTTATTCCTGCTGTAATCTCGCATTTATGTGAATAACTAGATCCCCAGACTATATAATAATATAAGAATCTAGGAAGTACAGATAGACTAACGTAATACTGTTAGAAACTGTTATATATTTAAATGCTACTTGCGTTAGCGGTTTGGAATCGCACATCCGTTAAAAAAAGACTATAAATTATAAAGTCATTACTATTACCATGATGCGACTTAAACGAATAAGTTTAAAGGCAATTTTGAAATAGAACGTTTGCCGCATGCTCCATGACTCTTCCTTCCCCACGTAGAAATGATCGGCCACAAATGGAGCTTTTTAGGGGAAAAAGCTTGAGCCGCAAGTTAAGGAACGCGTCGGGGCTTCTCCCAGAAAAAAAAAAATATCGCCGTCTTTGAAGATGGCCACACTCTCCTCCACCTCCGTCCCCCCTTTTTAACCCACGTCGACATGGAAAATGGCTATGAACCAATACGGACCAGCACGGGGTATATATGTTCCAAGCTCGACTGTTTAGTTACAGCTCCCAGCCCCGAAAAGTTGCAGGGCCATGTACACCAGGCAAAAGTGCCATTGGCGCCGGAGCGGATGTTTTTTGAAGAAAGCAGAATGTCGATTCCTGAAGGATTTACAAACACCGCGATCCGAGTCGACACATATTATAACGTAGCAATATGTGTTGCTCAGCAGTTATTAATACCAGCAAGGGATATACCAGTACATGTCCAAATCTGCTCATATTGCAGTGACGCAAAGCCATCCTTTGGATCGTTGGAAGGTTTGAAAGGTAGTGGGCGTGAAGAATTGCGGATTATTGATCTGATCAATGTTACAGGAAAAGGTAAAGATTTGCCACCTCCTTTGTTAGGATCGAGTCGTGTAATCTATTACATGTGCCTTGGGTGTTTAGATAAACAGTGGGTCGCATTGACAAATGATACGAAACAGCAACATTTTGATGAAGTTCATGGAGGTGTGGAACAGAAAACGCTTTTGGCGTTATTCAGTCTGTTCAAAGTTGACAATGCGCTGGTGATGTTCCCGGTATTCGATGAGACAGGACCGCGTCTTAATGATACTCGAGGGACTTTGATACCAGGGACTGATGTTGCCGAGCTTAGCAGCGTATTATTGAGTCAACGGGATAAGCAAAGCGACAGTGAGGTAGAAATCCTTGATATATCTTGCATGGATAATAATAATGACGATGATGATGTTCAAGAAGAAGAAACGGTGGAATTTGCTGATCCGGCGCCAGAAGCCACAACGAAAGTGAATGGTGACTATGAGTCAGATATTGAGATTACACAGGTTATTGAGAATCGCGAAGCTGGCGATATAACATTGACGGATGGCGATACAGAATATACACAATATACAGAGATACAATCGGAAATGATCGACAACAACATGAATGAAATACCCAGTTCCCAGCCAGTGCTTGAATCGCCGCAGCAGTCATACGCCTTATCTCAGCCGCACGGTGTTATGAATGAAGAATTAGGGGGAAGAGGTACGCCTTCCATACATCAAGATATGTTTGTGACGGGAGTGGAACTAGGAATCCGGAAGACGAGAGCATTGTTGGCAGAGTTTCGACGGGGACCAGTGGTACCGTACAAGGTGATGAAGAAACTGGCTAGTACTGACAGGAAAAAGATGAAAAGGGAATCTTTGATGAGTAAAATTGCTTCGCTGGCTCTTCAGTATATCCAATGTGCTTTACTCGACGTGTTTGATGATGATCGAATGGACAAGATTAATTACGCTGGGCTGCATTTACTGGATAATGATAAAGACCGCATTGCACATATCCGGCAGTTTGTGGGAATGATTGTAACAATATTTCGTGCATATACCAGGAAGCAAAAGAGG
>JAKTQM010000877.1:8880-20129 GCA_030558825.1 Blastobotrys niveus
AATCAACAATCGGCGCATCTGCAATGCATACCTCCAATCTGATCATCAAACGCCCTTATAGTTTTCACTAAATTTGGAAAAGCTTGCGGAGAAACGATTAGAAGATGGCGTCAGCTTTTGGTATACGCATTGACGGGGTTGCATGTGGAGAGTTTCTCCATGCATCTGTTTAGGAAGTGCCAGGCACATTTTAGTCTAGTTTCCGTTAGTGTGAACTCAACAAAACGTTTAGCCATTAGACACAGTAACTAATCATACGTAGGAATATGACGCCCAAAACTATAACAACTAAAATGGTCATATATCATTTTCCAATCACGCCCTGACCATCCTTATAGTTGAAATAGCTTCCAAACCTCCTGAGCTCTAGTGAAGATGCCACAATTGTGTCGGGCCTGGTGTCGGGCCAGGCCACAGTACCCTGGAAATGTGGTCTATCTTGTCCGGATCCAGCACGTTTTGGGCACCGATTTCAATATCAAAAATAGAGGCGCTCTTCCATTCCTTTGGAAACACGATGGCTATCTCGCTGGCCGTAATTTATCATCATTTATTACGTAGAATACGCTTTCATTCAAAACAAGTCTCTAGCTGCTTTGGGTACAGTTGTCTACCAGGCAAGAAATTACATTGCGTGACGCGACTATCATACGCCTCCTACGCCAATCTACCTGCACAGGTATATCAAAATATGAACCAGGAAGCTTAACAACCTTGGCGGATGATCAATGAGCAGAGGTGATGGGCATTTCTCAGCCGTTTTATCGATTTAGCGGCGGTTTAAGACTATCGGGGTTCTTGGCTCGGGTCATCTTGTATGTGCGGCTTGTCGGAAAAACCTTAATTTTTGAACCATCGGGAAAGAAACGTCACCGAGTAAAACTTCTTCTGCAGCCACAATCTACTCTCAATAATACACGATTCCGTCTTCAATTGATAGTTCGGAATATTGATCAAGGATGCAGGAACTATTGGTTATGTGCAGCTTACGAAATGACGATTGAAGGTGTTACATTGCGTTGCTTTTTTAAATGATTGCGGCATCCATATCTTCTCTCCACAATCTAATCGATTTGCTTCCTGACTGAAGAAAATCACCAAGATATTATTACAAGCTATCATAAGCTGGTAAATGGCACCCCATTCAAAAAAATTAATAATTTTGACGCTATATAAACATTAGGGCAAGTTGTCAACGTATGACAAGCTGTGGTCAGCGAGATTTGGGCCAACGAGCCACTACATGGACGGCCCTAGCATAACTTTGATAGTTTATATAAAGCTTCTTGTCCATTATCTAACTTGTAAAAACACTGATTCTATTGTAAAATCCCCTAGTTTGTTCTGATTGTTGATGCCTTCTATCGATTTTGGCAGGGGTCATCACGGAGAAAAACGGGTCATGAATCGGGCAAGGCTCAATTTCAGCCCCACGCCGAACTTTTGCAAAAATAAGATTCTTCCATAGAGGCCATATATTCATGGTTCCCTAATACTATAAAAATCTGTCCACATTACAAAAATTTTAATACAACCTTATTATTTGGAAAATTTTGATCATTTTGATACCAATAATGACTATATTCGATCTCTTGGACGCGAGAAATCATAGTTGGAAAACGACCATTTTGGAGCGGATACCTCCGAAAAATTTGAAATTTCGGACTCGTCCGAAAATTTTCACCCCCAGGACCAGAAGTATAAATTACAACAGGTTTCCCTTGAATCTCAAGAATTTAAAAACATAGGAAGAACTCAAGAAAAGGAGAATATATTGCGTAGTGTGGAGTTTTGGATGAAAGTGGAGTTTTTTCAACGACTTTAAAATGGCAATACTATTAAGATCAACAGCTATGACGATCACCTATAACTAACAACAATAACGGAGTACCGACATTGTTTATTTTTCCGCCCCACGACATGATCAATTTGCACGACACAGAACTTACCATTATACGACATGGATAGACGACTTACATCATTACTAGACTACAAGATGAAAGGATGACGACGAAGTGAGTAGTTGACTGCGTGACCAGAACATTTCCACGACCAATAATGACGTACGCATCTGGATCATACCCCATATGTTTATACCAACGGAATACCTTTAAATGAATAGTGGTACATGATTTAAAAAAAAACGTATAATCCTTCAAGTCGATTGAGAATCAAAACAAAGATTCACCAATCTTAGTTCGACACTTTAATATATTTTACCTTGACATTTTGAATTGGAATTGCATCAATGCTTGCATATAGCCATCATCATTTCGGATTGATTAGGTATCTAGTCCATGGACCAGGAGAAAGCAAGACGCTTCATAGACGTTGGGATACCCCTTGCCGGTACTTCAACCATTTGTGGAATGTATACTATGTGATTTTGAGTTTGTCCAGCTAGTTGAGTGTGCTGTATTTACCATCAACTGTATTGATACTAGCGATAGTTGCAGACGACATTATTCTTTCGGACTTTCGAGACGTAATTTTATGAATCAAGTCGACTTGAAATGCCCAATTTCGAAATCGCATGTTCACTGGAGACAAAGATCTTCTCTGTTTGGTCAATTGGGTTCACGACTCGCTCGCACTCTGTATTACAATGATAGTGGCTGCTGCAGTAGCTTGCGTTTAGGGCCCGGATAGCTGTTTTGCGTGTGTTCGATCAGTAGCAACTTCGACCGATAAGATCAAGACCAACTAATAACGCTTTTTGCTCGTCCTATTTATGAATAGCTGCCGTTTCTGACTTGATTGATCGTAGTACCAATTGTGTTATAACACTAATTCAGTGACCCCAGTACTTAGCAGGATATTCTCATTTTTTCTTTATGTGCTTGTTGGCACCCCTTCCCTTAGGGTTCCTGCTAAAATGTGGACCGGACTTGTATATTCTATATATGAGGCTTCTGGATAAGTAGCTTCTTGCTATATAAGTTTACAATGACGTACGTTTTGTTACCGGACTGTAAATGGCTGGCAGCGTTTCTACCACAGTGCGGCGTCGATAATAGACATGCTATATATATATCGTGATTGCATAACCAGACGGCTTCAAAGTTTTGACGATAACGCATTGATACGTAAAATGAATTCGAAAATGGTTGATTTTTGTGAGCTCTGACAAGTGATCAAGTTTAGTGCAGTGCCAACTTAGTAAATATACAGCGAATATAAGATGGGGCTCATCCGAAACGGCTCCATGTCAACATAATGATTAACAAGACTTGATGGTGACAGGACAACAATCCCACCCTCTTAAATTATAAAAATCAAAGATTATTGGAAATAAATATCAGTATAGCCAGTGAAGGTATATTCGTGGCAAAAAAGTGAGTGGACCGATTATGGAGAATAGGAACTCAGAGTAGGAACGACCACAGTTAGTCATCATGCGTGAAAAAACAACGAAATCATATCGCCGCTCACGTTAAAACGAAGTAAACTATCAAAGAACGTGAATAATTCCTTTCTGCATTTAGAGTGTTTGTGCCTAACCACTAGTGGAGGACTGTCATTCGTTTTTGGTCTGTTGGATTTGTGGCTTCTAGACTCGGCGCGGCTCATTCACGCTACCCTCGCTCTACAACGCAGTCAAAGCTTTTCCATTAACAAAGCATCATCTTTATTGGGCCTTTTGTTATCACTGAATGCTTTATAAGCTTTCATACTCTTTGCTCACCGCTCGGAAGCCTTGAAATACATGAAGAGAGGCATGACGGCTGGTCATTGTGGAGCCTGTGAAAAAGCCATCTGTACTCTAGTCGTATCTCATATGATTACCATCCAGACACTTTGATTCACCCTTTCCAAGGACAAATAAATTATCTTTATGTAATAAAGCTGGGTGCAATGGCTGGAGCTACCAATGCGTTGCGCTGATCGCCAAGGCTATTGCGAAAGAGAAGGGTCCTAGACAAGTCCAACCAGACCATCTCCTACAATATTGTTTGTTTGAAAGCAAATCCCAGAAGTAGCATCCAAAAACGCTTCGGTTAACAGTCTCAAAGTTCTCCAAAATTATAGTGGGGTACTGGGTGTTTGTCGGTCTCGAAAGAGTCAAGACGATCTGCCGTTGTGTAGTGAAATCTGGAGTCGGGTCCCCGCACACCTGTAAAAACATCACTACAAGAGTGATATGAAAGAACCAATGGTTAGTCACTGGAAAATAGCAAACAAGACGGATAATAAGTAGCTAGAATAGGCATTGGTTGTGTAACTTGCTGTAATTCCGCGTCACGGTCGGACGCCAATGTCCCCGCTCCAATTCCCCGAACCTTTTCTCTACACATTGCAGTGTACTATTGAAAAGAAATCAAAATAAGCTCATATTGTTTCATTAGTTATTCATTAATCAGTATATTGGCATCCTGGGGAAAGAGCAGACAAAGTTCTACGCACATTATGCTGTTGCTATTCTTTCAGACGCCTCTGCACCATCCTTTACCAGAAAGATGGCTTTGCGGCGTAGTTTTTCCGTGATACGCTAGAAAACAGAGCGGAATAACAAAGAATTTGTGCTTCCATACTCCGACTCTGTGCTCGATCATACGCAAGCCATGCAATGCTGGTTTTGTGGGCCGAGGTCTGAGCGGAGGGACGATCGGGATCCATCAAAGTAGATAATGTCTGACCCAACCTACGAGCTGAAGTATTCACCAAAACCAAATTAAACATAACTAATATATGGATTTTCTGATATATCTTATTTATGCAATTTCTTGAAGCGTTGTGAAAACTATCGCTTTGGCATTGACCCACTTGAGTTGTGTCTCCAGATCTTCCGGCGATAACCGAAGTTGAAACCTCCTTTCGATTTTTGACAATGGTCCCTTCATTAAATCGAGACGCAGTATATAATTATACAATTAAATACCCGTTCTTTTATGCCTTTGAAGTAATGTCATGTCTAGCCTGTCCTTCAAGCTGTATACACGGTTATAAATTCGTGGGTATTCGGCTCCCTTTTTCCTATATTTTATCGAAAAATGAAGTTTATTTCCGACTCTACAGCCTTATTTGCCTATTTCACCGCGTCCTTACTGCAGTAAATACTTACTCAATTGAGTAATACCATGCCCACACTGCTACCAGCAATGGCTCTTTGGATAGAGCTCGATCGCAAGCAGTACGTGAGGACAAGGAGCGTGGCAAGGGACGACACTTAGCTCCCTATGGTCCTTCTGGGGAAGTGAAAGCCTCATTTTCCGCTACAAATCTAACTAACGGGATTTAAAAGCTAACTGGATTTAGCCTAGTCTTATGGAACGGAATGACGGGCGCTGTCAGGTGTCGTCGGATTACTCCGAACGACAAGATCTGAAGCTGCAAGTTTGGCTACCAGCTTGTGCAATGCAGTTTATACACCAACTACAGATTGCACAGCATCTGAACTAACATATCCTGATTTGTACCTCTTATCTAGTCTCTGTGGATGCCGTCAAGGCGATCGAGACTTACAAAGTCAAGGCTGGTCAACTCCGAGATCCAGTGGAACCCGTTCGCTCGAAGTATCTGCTCCTCAATTCACCTTATTATAAGCGAAAGATATGCTCATGAAACTATTTAATTTTTTTTATGTAAAACGTTTAACTGGAACACAGTGCCTTTCCTTTTTTAGTGCTATTCCTCGTTTGATTCGGACCTCCATTCAAGCCGCACAACGCCGCACTGACGACCGTGCAGTGTTCGCGCCATCATAACACAGTCAATTACTTTGTTTCCTGGCCGTTGAATAGGCCATTAGACCCAAACAATACAATTCGGTTTCTAACTAATTGGCTTGGTCTTTTTGCATCATAAAATACTTTGTTGTTCAGACAGCAAAGAGCCATGACGTGTAGAGCACAGATGCTCCTGGTGGCAGCTCCTCTACTCCTGGCTGTGGTATGATACTTACGCAATTGAAATACTTACGTTTTCATAAGATGAAACCCTTACTCCGCTATTTCTTGAGGTAGTGGCAGCTTCAATAAGGGAGGTGCTGTCTATTCTTGGGCGGGGGCCGATGGCTAGGCTCTGCTCAATGTATTTGGGGCCCTGATATAGCCTTTGCACTAGTGAGCCTGGTAGCGCATTTGTAATAGCTGATTCTTTAACGAAGTTGGCTTAGTACATTACCAGAAGCTTTCACCGTAGACTTATAGGCAATGGAGACAGGTCGGTCTGCTTACATCAAGCACACTGCTTCTTTTGCTGTCGCAGACTTAGCCGCTCCTTTCCCCAGTTGAGATCTCTATCTAGCCATGATTCAATAAATACAACTGTGGACTTGTTGTAAATCCAGAAAACTGTGCTGCATGAAGCTGGGGTAGGGTGGGGTGGTAGCATGCAGATCCGAGTACCTGTTATTGCCGACGACACGATCCACCTTCACAGCAGCACGTCCCTGCCTAAATGCCTCACGTGTACTATGGCATAAAATCTTTATATATAAGAGGTGTTAACTGTATCACAGATAGGTGAAATCCGCCATTGCACAATCGTGCAACGAGGGCCGTAGCTCTATGCCGCTCACAAACAATTGGTCGCAGGACGACGGCTGATGCTAAACGAAGATCCACACCACAAGCGTTACCCTATTTTCAATGCCCTTGTACCGTATCAGCAGGTCACTTGAAGCCACTGGAGGTTAGGGCGCCCTTGACCTAGTATCACCAGGGAGATATAGGAAACCTAGAACGAATTTGGTTCTTTCCTCAATCTTCCAGCAGTAGCCAAGATGGTAGACATAGGTACAGATGCTACAGCATGCATGGTACTTTGAACCACTGTAGCCAGCACTGCAATGAAGCTACACTCCTTCTTATAACGGAAAGCGCTTTGTTTCAAGGGGCAGTAGCCATTGAGCAACGGGCAAGTGTGGCACGCGCTTAGACGACCTCTAGTGTGGAACTATGTTGAGCGAAGGGTCGCGATGAAGGCGCTTTTGCTGGAGTAGCTCCACCAAACACTATGCAGTGCCATTATATAAACCCATTTTACTTCTATGAGAGCTGGAGGCCAGAGATGGCTGCATGGGCCGCGTAAACCTTCACCAGAGACAGCCAGGGCCGATTCCGTCCGGGTACTCTATGTTTTTGGCGACGTGGCATGAACGTCCAAACGATATACAGCGTATCGAACCATGTAATGGCAGTCATTATCTAGTTTTTTTTTCAATATAAAAGCTAATGCGCCAATTAAAGAGCTCGCTTGCACGCTAGGACGATCTGGCAAGTGGGAACGACGGGATGGTGTGTAGATCGGTTTGCTGTCGTAGCCACACCCTATCCTCGTTCAATCACTAAGAGAATGGATTTTTAATACATATAAGAGCACGAAGTAGCTTTTCAGGGAGATATTATGCAGCAGGAATGGCGGAGCTGGGCTACTGCTATAGCGCAGATGACCAATGGCACTCAATGCAGTGTAGGCAGTGATTTATTTGGTATTCATTCCTATCTTCAAGTCATGGGTTATGGATTTAGCCATAATTATGACAAGAATATTATTTTATACCTGATTGCTGCCACTGTGAGGCAAGGTCGTAGTGGACCGTGTCAGTCAACCGGCTCCGAGAACCCGGCCCACCGTGCTACTTGGACGAGCCATCCTATACCATAAAATCTCATACTGTAGTGCACCTGCTGTTTCAATTTTTATAAAAGCCTGGTATGTATTTTTATTTCTCTATTTAGCAAATAAGCCATTGCTAATATCCTCTGCGGTTGCAACACACCGCCGCGATCATGAGCCGCACTTCCGGGTTGTAAAATATTTACTTCACATGCGCCCAGGAGCGCGTTGAAACGTTCCCTACTATTTTAAGGCCCAAATGAAGTATCCGAATAGGGTTATAGCGGCGTTTAACAGGATTTTGTGGGTATTTATTATGATGAAACATAAACTTATTGACACAGGTGGGCCACCAAGACCGAAGCCATCAGCCGCTTAACGGCCTTGTCTGCTGTACGAGCTTCTAAACTGATATGGAAGTCATATGCAGAATCCGGAGTCTTTGTGGCCATTTATGCGCTTTCTGTGAAGCTGACAACAGCAGGGTCCTTCCAGAGGGGTACGGTATCCGCCCAGCAGGCAACCTAGCACCATGCCAAGCAGTAAGTGATGAGAAAGCAAGCTCATTATGGACAGCATCGATAATGCAATGGTTTGGGTCAGCTTTTAATCCACATATGGCTGTCAATATGCGGCTAGCTGGGGTTACTGTGGTAACTCGCTGTGTTGTGCCCGGCAGTAAGCGTAGTCGGCCATGGACGCAGTGAATATAAGAATAATGGCCCTTTGGGATAGGATAGAATCCCAAAGCATAATTCAAAGGAGTTCGTAGCTGTTACGGGGAAACGACACGTACGTCTGGTATGGTGGAGGGCAACATCACAGTAGCTATAGCTGTGGCGTCGTCCACAACCTGGTATAATGCTTTTTGATGCCCTAGTATGACACAGAATGTCTTCTAGCGTCATCAGGACAAAAAGGGGGTCGGAGGAAGGTGGTAGTACGGAAGAATAGGGCCTAAGTCGTAGGATACATGGCAACTAATAGTGACATTAGTGGGTGGCAGCTATCTCTGGAGCTAAACATCTCTGAAAATTACTTGTATTCGAGGCTTATTGTTGTCTACCTTGCGTTTATATAAGCATTATAGTTGTAGGAGCATTCCGTTGGCAGATGTAAATGCGCCGGAGCATTATTTTCGCCAAATTTTCCTCCAAAATTCCTATGCATACTTTCAATTGATCATTTATTGAGCAATGAACATCTCGTTTCAATCTTACCAGCGTTGGAACCATGTAGCGTTGCCGAACGCATCCTCTTTTCACAGGTGCGTTCATGCGGCTCAGCTGTGCGGCGTTACGCCGCACGTTTCCAAGTTGATTTCATTGTGAAATACTAAATAGTTAGTGATTAAATCCAACGTCAAGGGTACAAGGAGCTTCAGAAGGAAATGTTCGTGCTAGTTTGGTGGGGCTACCATGGCAGATGGCTCAAAGTTAAATTGGAATTTCGTCTTTTAAACCTCCACTCGATCTCATACTCTGATATATTCTTTTCCATATATCTAATAAATCCAAAACAATTGCCACCTTCATTTTCCAACAGAAGAACAAAGATATAACTTCGACAGTCTGAGCCACTCGTTATGCGGCTTATTTAGTGGACGTTGGTGTGGCTCAAGTCGAGCACCTCACCTCACTTGCTCATTAGCTAGATTGCGGTATATACTACACCAAATATGACAACAAGGCAAAGTGGGGTAGTGTACTCAAGGTACACTCGTTATGCTACCATCAGTTGGCTGGGAGCCGCATCCGGGGTGAAGTTCCGCCCACACGCCCCTCCGTGCCGCTAAAAAAAAAAGCAGCCCCAGCAGCAACGCCATTATTTGCATGCCCACATTTACCACTGGTCCAGGGTTAGTATTAGGTGTGCAATCAGCTTGGGATACAGGTAGGCTTATCCGTAAATGGCTGATCATGGAGCAGGAACCGTAGCACTACACTGCTCAGCGGAGTCGATCGGATGCTGTATGGGAAAGATATAGGTCCAACAAGTATCATTCTCCAGCCATTGTCTTAGCCGTATATAGAATTATCTGCTTTTAATTTCCAGAAGTTCTTGGATAGTGCTGCATGGGAGTCCGTAAGCTTTCGCTATTGATAGTCGGAGGTAGGTCGGTCGGTCTAACGTATGGATTCTGTTGTCCGTCGACGCCCATCAAACGGTCCGCAGTGGATCCAGACCTTGTGAAGCTTCTCATTATCCAATGTCAGTTCCAATAAGGTAGATAATCCGCCAAACCCCAGAGCTCTTCCGCAATCTAGAGCATTTGAGTTAGCACAGATCTCAAGCAGCTCCAAAGACCAGTGGCATTCAAAGGAGTATGGTCAGCGCATTCCTAGCACTTTGCGCTCCAAGTCTGCAGAGTGGAGTTGAATATTGATCTAGGATGGTGCCACAACCTGGTATTCAGATTGTTGCTGGCTGTCACGGTGTGATGGGGACCAAAGAGTACTGCATTCGTCAACCGGCAACGAGGATCCGGGCTGGCATACAAGTCAGACAAGTTATTCTAGACTCTAAATGCATATAATATCTGCTGAGATCATTGGAAGATAAGTTTGGAGAAAGGTCCAGTACTCTATTTACCAACCGTGGCCTTACGAATACGTGTGTAGTATGCGGCGTATCTCCACGGCTCAGGAGCCGCACCTTCGGCGGTTTGAATCCTATAATAGATAAGCCTATGAGTGTTTCTAAAGGTTATTGAACTATTTTAGGGTTCAAATATGGTATTAGAAAGAGTATATAATGGATACTGCGGGGTATCGTGTGTTTTATAAGGCCGTAACTAAACTTAGGGATACCCCCCTAAAACGCCATATGCCATTGACCAGTCATGTTGGCATAGTAAGTTGCTGGATTGAAATTGAATCCTTCTTTAAGGAGCTATTGCAATCGCCTAGAAAAACCTATGATGCTGGCGATAGAGTGACTCGAGAGAGCGGTATGGTACGTGGTGGATAGCCACGTCTTCAGCCGCTAGTATGACGAAAAAGAACTTAGAAAGACTGGTTGAAGTAAATGGATGGTGGTTTGGGCTGGGTTCAGCGTCATGATTCTGTTGCCAATGTGCCTATTCCTTGTCCAGAAGAAGGGTAGACTTGACCTCCCGCCATCATTAGCTCCTAGAAACAGAGCCAGTTGTTTGGTGTAGCCATAGTTGTCGACAACAGGGGTCGATAGCATTATCAGATGGAGAAAGAGTAGCCGCTTTCTACCTGCTCTTCTATTATAATTGTCTCCATTAATTTTATTGCTGCTGAAAATCCTTATTCCGCCTATCTTGGCCATCCTACCATCAATGGCTTTGCGGACAGAGTATACGACAAGCTTCCAGCGTGCGCCAATGGGCCGACAGCAGCACTCCATGCCCATACTGGGACCTAGGTTGTGTAAGTACCTGCACCAACTTATGAAAAAAGGGATATCAAAATTTACTAACTTGTATTATAATATAGCTTTGTATGATGGAACAATGGAACGGCCCAGTCGGTGAATGTTTCGCGGGTAACTGCCATGGTACCGACGTCCAAGCTGCACCAAGCCTGGCTACTAGCTTGTGCAATGCTGTAGGCGCATCCACTTGGATCATTCCAGCTTCAGTAACCTTCTGAATTGCTTATGCACTGGGTGCCAAGGCAATGGCAACCGCTGATGCCAAGGCTGCTCGAGACTTCCGAGGT
>JAKTQM010000889.1:1332-20921 GCA_030558825.1 Blastobotrys niveus
ATATCCCCGAGAATCTAGAAGATGCATATGCCGAATACTTCAGTAATGATCGGTTCCATGATGAAGGGTTCTTGACACAAGACTTGCATGAGCTATTCCAGGTGAACACCCAATCTGGAATGACACCAGATCCGGCGTTTGTGTAGCGAGAAGGCTGATTCTTTCTTTCTTTCTTTCTATTCTATTGTAAATTGTCTGATTTGGCAACAGTAATATATATATAATCCATATTGATAGGGGGGCCAAATAATAATAAACTAACAAGTTATGAGTGCATTAAAACGTGATCGGTCTCGGCCGCAAACCAAATCAAAATCATCCCCCCGCTTTATTTCTCTTCATTCACTTCTCTTTAAACCGCAATCATGGAACACTTCTTCAAGCATGGACGAATGTACGCAGTAGCTGGTGCTTCCACCGCCCCGGAAAAGTTTGGTCACAAGGTCTTCAAATGGTACTTGGACAGACAACTACCAGTGACCGCTATCAACCACAAGGGTGAGAATATCCTCGGCATGCAATCTGTTAAGCATATTAGTAATGTACCGGTCGACAAACCTGAAGCTGGCATTGGTTTGAGTGTTGTGACTCCACCAGCCGTTACAAAGCAGCTACTGGAAGATATCAAGAAGCTGGAGGATCCAACCGTAGTAAAGGCGGTTTGGTTGCAACCAGGGACCTATGATAATGAGGTTAGCGAGCTAGCCAAAAGCGTGGTGCCAATAGTGATTCACGATTGTGTTTTGGTCAAGGGTGACCAATATTTGACGGCAAAATTGTAGAAAAAAAAAAGAAAAACAAACAATGTACCTCTATAAGTGTATATTCTTCTTGGTAAATAAATATTGTTAGTCTATTCTCGTCTATCAGTCGTCTATACTTTTGGTTAGTTGGACCCCACAATAACACCCGCGTCTAACAGCTCCTGAACCATCGCCGTCGTCTTTGGTATCGACTCATTTTCTAGAGCTTGCATCTCTGCTGATGTGAACTTGCCCAGAACGTATTTTGCCACTACATCCGAATCCTTGGTGTCTGGGCGACCAATGCCAATCCTTACCCGAGCAAACGACTCTGGGTACCGAGATACCACTGCTCGTAGCCCATTATGTCCATTCTTGGCTTTACTCGGCGCTTTGAAAATAGCCGAACCTAGAGGTAAATCTAACTCGTCGTGGAGCACCAGTAATCTCCTTCCACCGCCTAACGTACAGTTCTTGTCGTGCCATTTCAGTAACGGCTGGATAGCTCGATCGGAAACATTCATATAATGACCAGATTCCATCAAAACAATCCCTGGATAACTTTCAAAGGTAGTTACATTTCCCCCTGGTATGGATTTTGTATTGTGGCGGCTTGCCTGTGATAAATAATCTCGTACCCCTGCTAGAACAATATGCCCTGCATTGTGCCGAGTCTTTGCATACTGACGACCAGGGTTGCCTAAGGACGCTATAACTAAGGATATCGGTTCCGAAGCATTTGCTACGATACTCTGGACCAGTTGAGGTTTCTTCATCAAAAAGCAAAAGTAAAAAGAGAGGAGGAAGTAAGGTATCAGAACTAATAGATCAAATAGATGAAAAAAAATAAAAAAAAAAAAAAAAAATATTATAAACGCCGCGCCCACCAGTCGGTCCTCCGATCCGAAATAATTTTTTTTTTATATATCACACTGCCACTGTAACTGTAACTGTCACTGCCAACTCTCTTCTGCCAATCGGTTCGACTTTAGAGTTGGAGATCTGAGATCAAGAAAAAACACAGATAAACACACCAATGGGGCAGGACCAGAATTGGGGAGAGACGCGTCGGAGAAGAAGGATTATCAGCGTAACGTTGATGTTATCTATCGTCGTTACGTTAGTATACCTCACCTTCCCGACGAGCAAAACCATTGAGAACTATTATCAAGAATTAAAAGAAGCAGCACATTTAGACGATGCTAGTAAAGAAGGGGAATTTGCCAAGGCTATCGATAAAGGGCTTGTTTACTGGGTCCATCCAAAAGCACACTGGCGAAAAGGTTTGGCGTTCCAAGACACGCTTAGCATGCATGAACCTGTACCTCCTAGAAGATGTAAAGTGCATACGTTTTATGACGGGTCATTGGATAAACAAAAAAACAAAGACGAAGAATTAGAAGTATTGGATGTTTGGAAGCGTGCCTGGTGGGCTTTGGGGTTTGAGCCGGTGGTGTTGACGCCTGAAGATTGTGCACGACATCCTCAATTTGAAGCATTTTACAAAAACGAAAACCATACCAAAGAGCATAGAGATGATATGAAAAAGTTTTTTGCATGGGCCAATGCAGGTGGAGGGATTTTAATGAGTGATCGAGCAATCCCCTTGAATTGGGCTGACGAGGATACATTGGATCTGCTTCGAGATTGCAAATTTGGTTATCCATCACGATATCTTATGAGCAATGAAGATGGCCATTTTGTTACTACTGACCTTATCACAGCAGGAATGACGGAGGCTCAATCATGGGTGCAGCAAATTGTTGATGGAGACATTTCTAAAGTGCAGGAGTCGGTGGATCTGATGAGCCAGGAACATCAAACCCTGATCGCTTTTTACTCGCAACGTAATATTAAAACAATGTTCGATGGTGAATCAAAGTCTCCTAAACAGGTGGCCGAAATTATCAATGCGCATCTGCATCACGCGTTTTTGAAACGATACCCCAATGGTGTGGTGGTAGTCGATGCTTACGAGGGAGAAATCTCTCAAGAAGCATTCGAATTGGGTAAACGGCTACAAGCTTGTCCAAAGGAGCAACAAGATCAACTTTCTTGCCCACCACTGCGTAAAACGTTAGAGTTTGTGGAAAAACTCAAGGAAGAAAATCCCGATATTGAATTGCTGACAGTAGCCAAGGAGTTGTGTAACCATCCTTGTGTTGGGCAATCTCAACCAAAACGCGTTCCACTTCTCGGTGCATTACCTAGCATTGGCTCGGGTCATTACTCTGTGGTTAGTGTGGCTCATCCTTTATCATTATATGCATTGAAGTTACAGGACAGTGAAGTTACGGCAGAAAAAGCCGAATTCTCGCAGGAGGTGGAAGAAAACGAGTTTGTCGCACAGTTAACCGCCGACATTGTGCCATATCGAATGTCGCTGGAACGACGCCTGTTGCTGCTTAAAGATGCAATGTTCCAAATCAGTCCAAAAACCAATATGACCTGGATTCTTTGGGAGCCACATAATACTGATGACCGGGTGCAAGGTGATGACTTGCTTGTTGAATGGGACCTGGGGTTCAAGCTAGGACCATCCGTGTCAGCTGGCGAATCTTCCAGTACTGACTGGTACTTACAGGACGCCCGAAGTAAAGTTCTAGATCCCCCGAATATGAAGGAGTTTGAAGCCCTGGAGGCGTACTCCTATGCTGATACCGAAGTTTGGCGGTTTCTGCAATCATGGCTCGGACAGCGCAAGGATTTATTAAATGCTAAGGTGTTTAAAACCAAACATGTTTCAAAACCTTAACAGCATGTTTATTTTGTTTTTCTTCTTCTCTTATTCTTCTTTCCATCTATGTGTATTATCTCGTTCTTATCAGTATCACCCATATATATATATTTCATGAACACCCTTTCTTCAAAGTATCTAAACTTCACTTTCATAATACACGATTTTTCTTACTGCATTTTACATAAAGTTTTATTTTTCTCTATCAATCAATAATAATATTTTTTTTTTATATATATCAAACAAACAATATTTTTTCTATCGCGTTGGTTACGTTTTTTTTTATTTCTCTCATTCGACCAAAAAAGCCCGTCAGGGATATATATAAGCAAACCTCAATGGCAACTTAAGAAGCACTTATTTTAATTATTTTTTTTCCAACACCCTCTTTTTCTTTATTCTTCTCTTTCATTTCCTTCTTTTAATCATCAATTCGCCAGCCATCTTTCTCACTTCTTTTTGATATCTCCATTGTCGATTATGAAGTGTTCTTGGATACCCGTTTTAGTTTTATCGTCATCGTTGGCAAATGCCGGTGCGGCTCAAAAACGCGCTGTTCATCAGTCGGTAAAAGTTGACGTTAGCCATGGGGCGCCAATCATCAAGACCGATTATATTCATACACGAGTTCAGAACCTTGGAATGGACACAACATATCATAATACCTACAAAGGAAATGGGGCTACAATCCAAAATTCTGCTCAAGTGGTAGCCAATGTTGATGGTGGTAGTGTTGCTGCTCCAGCGCCAGCTGTTTCATCGCAAGTCGTAACTGGGCCAGTTCCTGCTCCTGTTCCCAGCCAGCTTGGGGGATTGACGACAACTATTCAACCTGCACCTAATACGCTTCCAGCCGTGCCTACTGTACCGGTTACAACTCCAGCGCCAGCACCTTCTCCAGTTGTACCCCCAGTTTCTACAATGTGGACTGCTCCAGTTCCAGTTCCAGTTCTCTCAACGTCTCCAATTCCCGCTCCTGCTCCTGCTCCATCTCCTGCTTCGAGCCCAGACCCAATGGAATCCGCGTCAACAATCTGGATTGGTCCAGTTATTCCTGTCAATGCTCCTCAGCCATCAGTCGTGGTTCTTAGCTTGCCTAGCAGCGCAAGTCCAGATATGACAGTTCCTTATGCCGTCCAGACATTGATGCAAAAGGAGTCTTTGGTGAGACCAAACTATCAAAACTCCATTATCGTCACCACCCGACTCATTGAGACCACTGTCGCTCCGGCTGGTGTTAGTCTACCTCCACCGAAGCCAAGCAGTCAGCGTTCTGAAATGTCGCATAATCAACCAGCACCAAAATCCACAATTGTTCAAGGAGGACAAGTGGGTCAGAAGCCGCCAGTGGATCATCAACCAGCTGGTGACAAACCATCCGACCAGATTCCAAAAGGAAGCGGAAGTGGGAAAAGTGACCAAGCACCAGCTGACAATAACAGCGGAAGCTCGAACAATGGCTCTGGGGGTGATGATGTTGCTGCCAATGACGATGGTACTGCTGGCAATGACCAAGGTGTGGAAGGTGTGCTCGCTCCTGATCCGATTTTGGCCAATGGTGCATTCAAGGGGAACAAACTGGCAGTTAAAGGTGAATCTACAGAAGCTGCCAAACATCCGGCACAGACTCTAGCTGCTAATGCTGCTGGAGTCCGTAAGGGCCAAGCAGCCAAGGGAGCAGGGTATGCTTTTGAAGTGGGTGCTGGAGAATCCAAGTCAAAAGAAGCTAGTACATCTCAGCGGCAGCGGGACCAGCCAAAGTTTAGCAACAGTACGCCGCATCTCCACTCTGCAAGTGCCTCTTCGTCCAAGTATTCGACACAATTGCCACAGAAGGGGCTGGCGGATGTTGCCGCCGAGGAGAAGACGTTGCCATCAAATGAGGAAGATAGAAGTGAACCTACTTCTGCATCTCAAGGTGCCTCACCATCTTTAGGGCCAAAGTTCTCATCACACCAGAAACAAGTCAAGGCGGCCGTTGATCCATCGGCGTTGTCTAATACTTCTGGATCAGGTACAGTCAGTATGGCGACGGTGGTGGCTACCAGCCCAGTTTCTGTTAACAAAGCAACTGGGAACCCGTCCAACACTGGCAGTGATTCCGATCCGAGGGCTAGAGCTGCCTCAGTGTCTGGATATGGTTCTGGAGCTCAAAAGAGTTCTGGTGGTTCGGCTACGGCTGCTAAAAGCACTGCTTCCCGATCTGCTGCTAAAGGCTCTGCGTCTGGTTCTGCTGCTACAGGCTCTGCTTCTGGTACTGGTACAGCTGCTGCTGATTCCGCGAACGGATCTGCTGTTTCTGGGTCTGCTGCCTCAACTGCTTCTGGGTCCGCTGGTTCCACTGCTTCTGGGTCACCCAAAGCAAAATCAACGGGTACTGTTTCATCTGGTACAGGTTCAGCCGCAGGTTCGGCTACTAGAGCCTCTGCTTCAGGGTCCAACTCTATCTCGGTATCAGGATCCGCTACCGGGTCTACCAACGCACCATCTGGGTCGGCCGTGAGGACTTCTACAGCATCTGGTACAGCCACTGGTTCAGCCGCTCGTTCTGGTTCTGGTTCTGGTTCTGTCACTGCAAGTGGTTCGCCGACAGGATCACAAGCTGCCTCCGGGTCAAACGCCAGGGCCACCGGTAGTCAAGTGGTCACCACTCTCCCAGGAGGAGTCATTACCACTTTAAGCCCAATGGCAGCAAGCGGTAGTGGTGCTGCTAGCGGGGGCTCTATGTCAGGGTCTAGTGCTGCCTCCGGCTCGGGTATCTCAGCATCGGGGTCTCCAAAGGCGTCAGGATCGTCAACTGCATCCGGAAGTGCTGCAACTGCTACTGCTAGTGGTTCATCGGCTTCCGCTGTGTCAGGGACTGGGACTGCATCTGGTTCTTCTGCCAGCGGTACAGGGTTCCCTGTACCAGCAGGGTCATCGACTACAGCTTCGGGAATGGCGTCGGGTGCGTCATCGATGTCTGGCTCTGCCACAGCGGACGGTAGCGCAGCTGCAGCTTCTTCTGCTTCGGGTTCAGGTTCAGGTTCTCGCGGGGCATCAGGCGCATCCTCCATTACTACTGGTTCCATTACCGGCTCAGCTTCTAGCTCCGCCTCTGGATCCGCATCTGCCTCTGCGTCGTCTGGTGCGTCAGGTTCGCCAAGTCCTACCGCCTCTGCTTCCAACAGTGCTGCTACGGGCAGTGGGTCCTCTGCAAACACCGCTAGCGGCACTATTTCCGGCTTGGACCCAGATGTTTCTCCAACAGCAACTGATACGGCCGGAGGAGGCAAAGCTGGTGGTTTGAAGAACAACAATGCGGTAGTCTTTACTGGCCCTGACGGCAGCTCAGCAACTTGGCCGCCAAAGATGTCGACGACACCAACCACTCCGTACCAAGTTCTATCTCCATCAAGCTCAATTATCACATTCAAAACAACTGAAACTGGTAAAGACGGGATGAAGAATGTTCATTTGGTTACATCGACGAATATCCATGTGGTGACGCTAACTTCGACGCCGGCGCCGTTTGCCAATGGTACTGATAGTGCAGCTGCGGCAACGAAGAAGGGGAGTATGAGCGCCAAGTTGAATCAGTTGAATGCTGCACCGCAGTTGGAACGGGCAATTGCACCTGTGTGGAGTTGTTTGTTGTTGATTGTTATGTTGGTGTAAAAGAAAAGAGTCGATGTGGTTGTTTATTATTATTATTATTATACCATTTATTTGTTTTTTATTTTTCGAAATATATGTTTTTTAGGATAATTATTTTAGGTACTTATTTGTCATACTTACAATATACCACTTCTGTTATTTATCACCTTGAATGGCGGTGGGTGCTAAATGACGCATCACAGTCTGAGTAACAGTGCCGCTGCCGTCGTCTAAAGCTTGTGGATCACATATAACGTGTGCGGTAATGGCGCAAAATAACTTAAGCTAAAATAAACATACACATCATCTACTTCTCCTGCTCCATGCCGGTATCTAGCATCGTCGTTGTCTTCCCCATCTGTTGTCTACCCTTTAATCTTGCAATTGTTGTTTCCGAAAGCTTATACAACCATCCAGTACACACAACCAACCCACCTAGGATATTGATCAATCGTACAAGCCATTGACTAAATGGCATTCGTGTATCGGTAATAGTCAACCGAATCGGCTCCATATCATACTTAAAAAAGATGCCCGGCGGGTTCCCTACCTTCTGATTCATGGTCGTAACCTGCTCAGTCACAGCATACTGGTTCGTATCAACAACATGACCCGTCGTTGACGAGATGTACGTTGTTGGTACAACACTCATAAAGTACTGGTACACTGCCAAATTCTCCTCCGTCGTCGCCAGCACGCCGTCCAGCGGATTTACGAGCTTCGGGTAGAAATCGCCAAACGAAAACTCATCGATTACATGTGTGAAATTAAACTCGTTCATTGCTAGAACCTGTCGATCAAACCACGCGTACCCTCGGGCAGTAATATGCAAATCGCCAGTGACTCTAGTAACCGGCAATGACCCGTAAATTCTACATGCCTTGCCATCCGGCACTTCCTTTCGATGCTTAAACTTGGATTTACGCGCACGTTTCAGTACCCCGTGGAACGTGTCGAATTTCTGCCCTTCTCGGAATGAATGATGTTTTGACCCGTCGAAATGAACTTTTTGGAAGTTGACAAGTTCAGAGGCTAACAGTCGATCTTTACTCTCGTCAAGCGCGTTGATGGTAATACCTTCGCAAGGCATGTTGACTGTTACATCCAGGTTTATCTGCAAATCCCGTGATACCGCTTTATCAACTGAAAACTGTTGTTCTTCCACCCCACCAATGTATTGGGCTAGCTGTACCCAAACCATGAAGATACATGTTAATGCGAGGAGTATCGTCACTGCTCCACCTCGTGTAGATCGGATTGAGTATGTTGAAGCTACCTTAGGGAATGCATCGAAGGTTTTGAGACCTGGTGCAATGTCATCCATTTCCAGTGGCCGGGTGTAAGTACGTGTTGAAGTTGTGATCGGAAGTTGTTTTTTGGTGCTGCTGGCGTTTTGGCCCCCCTTTTCTTCTGTGGGGGAGCCGGAGGTCCGATAGGTGATGCGGCGGAATTTCAAATAGATGCTTTACAGTCTATATAATGTCTACATTCGTATACTATAGAGAGGCGGGTATTTCTGTATCATGAGCAGACTGAATGTAGAAAATTACCAGACTTGGACGCTATTCTGGTTTATTGTATTATTTGTTACGTAAAAGGATAATTATTGTGATTAAATGTCGAGCCGCACGTTGCAAAGCAGGGGTGTCGCATTTCCTGAAGTGGCAACTGACTAAAGTTGTAAAATGAGCTGGCATTGTCATATTATCTACACATTCACAACGATGGATGAATATAACTCAGATCTGCTACACAACCCTGATAAAAGGGAACGGGCTAATGCAACTCGGAAAAGCGTATGGCCATACATTATTGACTCTAACCATTCGTTAGCTTCTGAAGAGCTGGCGCTGTCCCCCGAAAGGTTCGAACCAGGACATTCGCAACTCTGGAAAAGCTCAATGTGTAGTTCTTTAACAACAAGCTCCTTGGCGCTCATTATATTCCATCTACAAGCCTACTCGGTCCATATCCTTGGAGAATGAATACGCCAATACTTAAGTATGCTCATCCAACCGAGAAGGATGGGTGGGGGTTGTCGGGCCGTCATCTGTTGGATGACAAAGATGCTAGTTTGGTGTCACGGTCCATGTATATTTGTCATCCAGAAGCTGCACGTTTTGTATCGGAATAAGTCTTACGAGCCAGCCATCAACGATGCGCTTGCAAAAGAAGCTGAAGCTTTCAATAGATCACGAAGGACGCCATCGACTCGAAATAATTTTACCACCTTCAAGAGTTATATTTATGGTCTATAAGCCTGTCGTAATCGATATGTACCCATATTAACTACTGGAGTTTTAAGAGACGGGGTACTGGAAAGCAGGTAATTAATGCGGCTTGCTTGTAACCCTAGTCACCCTACACGAATACCCCAAGGCATATAGTTACTAGTTGAAGCGTATCGATCCATAGCTGCTGCATCTGAGTGGGCTTGTTCCTCCTAGAGGAGACATAGCTTTTCAATTCAAAGTATTTCCAACGCTTCAAGGGCTAGTACTTATTTCTCTTGCTTCATTGTCATCGGGATATTGACGCGAGGCTGACCATTTCCCGTCCGATCGTGACACTTGACTCCTTCATTCCCCGTCTACCCCTGACCCACCTGTCAAAGGAGACCATCGCATCTAATCCCCTTCCATCGCTGCTTAATTGGTTTTCTCTGAGTTCACAGACAAATGGATCTAGCTAGTAGTTTTTGCCCACCAGCACATTCCTTTGTGGGAAGAAGCCATGGAGCTCAGAGAGTGCATTTGTGGTGCTTCGTTTTAGAGTAGCTCTGACCTCAAAAAGAAAACAACTTCTACCTATGATTCTGAACTTGCTATGATTGCTACCAATTTTTTAATAGATTTTTTAGACTAAATCAGTTATCGACCCTCAAATTGCTACAACCGCAAATTAAGTAGACATTATAGATCCCCATTTAGAAATATTATCAATAAGCATGGAACTATTTGGAAACGCGCCTTGGTTCGCCCGCTCGACCCTTCCCCGATGATTTCTTACTGCCAATATATAGCTAGCTATCTGATTTGCTGATAAAAGATTGGGCCCCAAAAACTCTCCTTGCATACATGCATGCAGTACCGTTTATTGACATCACAAAAGATCCACGGCCGTAGTACCCTCATATAGACCATGCCCCAAAAAGCACGGTGACCTCAATCTCTAGACTTGATTGCTACTTTGTCAATTGCAATGTCCTGATCCGGTTCAACTAAACCTAGCAAACAATATACCACACGGAGAGTTGTATTAAACCCTTTTTCATTAAACAGGCTACAATTTTCACTCCACAATTTTTCGCATTTTTACAAGGGGTCGATCATTTACTTGATCCGATCTCGTGCAGAACCTTTCGAAGGGTCAGCATGGTCTAATAATAAACCCCAGCGATTTGACAAGATGAAAGAACTTTCAATTTGCCACAGACTCCTGCAATGCTATCATCTACTAATTCCGCCATAAACAAACATAATATGCAAGGGGAGGGTTTTACACCTCCCCCAATAAATCGTCGCCACATCTTTAAATGGGCCGATGGTGTTTTAACCCCTAGAGGGCATGAACATGGCTAGGATCGGGATATCCAAACCATGTTCATTCCTTCTAATTACAGTACCTGGATTCTGATCTAACGACGATAAGGAATACTCCACTTATGAACTAAGTTTTTATTTTAGTTCTTTTCCTCTCTCTATGCAGTGCCAAAAAGCCGGACATGTAACGTTGCTTTTGCCTGCATGCCCGTTGTTCGCACGACAGGTCACTTTCTCCTTTACGATTTTGGGGCCCTTCATTTTTTATCTATTATAAATACAATCATTGTTCCCCTATTAAATATACCATTGGAGAAAAATCCAGGAAAAACAAGTACCAGAAAGTTCAAGGACAATAATTCATTTTAAAAAGACTAAGACATGGGCGAGAAATTGTTTTACTCGATGCGGGACGCCGAGCATATCATGAAGGAGATTGTGAAACGTGAACCACTCGAACGGCTAGACGACATGCTGGCTTTGTACATTCATAGCAAGTACGGTGACTTTGACCAGTCCCGACAAAAGCTACAAGTTGTCAGTATGCAGACTCGTGCCATTGGCATTCCTGCCGTTCGGGACCGAGTGGTGCAGTTATGGAGCAGGGTCCACCGACAACCAGAAGTCTCTCAACAACAATTCATTCTAAAGATGCAGCACGAAGAGAGGAGGATGTTTGGCAAGAACTATTTGGCAGATGCTCTGCGGTATAAGCGTTAGGGTTGGGCTACAAGCTGAATGCTTTTCCAGTACACATCTCACTCACTATTTATTTATTAATTATTTACGATACCTCTTTGCTGGTTTGACGGCAACTATTTATTCACGACTATGAAATCGATGAAGTCTACGAACACATTTCCAAACGACCATTTGTTGGCAGCATGGACTTGGACCCATGAGGGGGGCTGGGCCCGTGGTGTCTTAAAAAACTGGTCTTCTCTACTCTACTCCATTTGCTTTATTCTCACTCTGCATATATAAATTCTTTATCCATGTATGTTTAATAATACCTTTTTGTTTATTTGCTTCTATAATCGGAAACCATACTAGCTATCAGGGCGACAGTAACCTAGGCTCCGTGGGGTTACGGTATCAGTATTGTGCTCTTCGGTGATCAGCTGGTCCATCGCCTCCGTGGCCCTCTTTAATACTATATTCATTAGGAACGGTTCAAATGAGCATTTTTTTGAGTAAAGACAAATAATATAAAAGTCTATATGAGTAGTGCATTTAAATTGGTGACTATAGCCAAAGATAAGTAACTGTGCGGTATGGCACGGGTCAGGATGTCAGCCAGAGTTAGCTATTCAACTGCTTTGAGGCACAAGGACAAGGCATCATTTAGGTATTTCTGCCAGGTTTTGATGTCCTTCTCCGGCTAAGATAACTACGTAATTGAGGGGCATTAATGGCTCCGCGTTCATCCGAATATAATAATCACGTCGGACCGAACAATTCCATATTCAAACGTTTGCATATTCATCATGTTACCTTGCATACAATATCCTTCTGACATATGTATTACAACTGTAAGCACGGCTAAACCAAGCAACAAATCCGCAAGGCAATGACACTGGCAAGTCCATTGGCACCACATCCAGGAAACACAGTACCAAAAAAGGAACAAACTAACCCTGAACATAAAGGGCCCACTAAAGTCTCACGATCTAATGTTTGTAAATATCTCAGTCAGCGAATGGACCTGGCATAGAAGCAACACATACCTTCTAACTGGTTTTTTCTAATGCCGGATCGTCGCAGACGTCCTAGCAATAGAAGCTGTCCAGCATGTGGCCAGACGAGATGGGAGAACAGGGGTGGAAGGTTTTCGTCAGGCGCGTATTCTTAATCGTGCCAATACTATTGTCTCAACATATGTTCAAGCTTAAAGCTTAAGTCGATTATAAACCAGATAAGCTAATCACGAGCACAGTCTTTATTTCACGTTTTGCTCCTTTAATACCTTCATTGACAACTGTAGCATAAAAACGAATTACTTTCGATTGAGACACATGACTTATAGCATGTCTGCAACTAAATTAACGCATGGAAAACAAATAACTGGCCCAGCCACTGGATCTGGCACTAAATATGTGGTGCGGATGTGGAGGGGGCGCCGTGCGGGGAAATGTAAAACGGTGTACCCCCACATTTTTTTGTCCTCAACACACCACACCGCACCAGATCTGACTCAACCAGCGGACGTTTTTTTTTCAGTTTCGAACCACAGTGACAATGAGCAAACGGCCAAGCCAGAGTGCAGACGGCGAGATCAAGAAGCGCGCAAGGACAAGCAAGCAAATAGATGGGGAAACACGCTCTTCACAGGTCAATGTAGCCAGCGACGTCAAACTGACCCCGAAGCCGTTGAAAGCATGCCGGGCGTGCCGGAAAAGTAAGATCAAATGTCATGGAGGGGAGGAAGGCATGAAATGCAAGCGGTGTAGAGATCAAGGGATAAAGTGTATATTCGAGGTCAAAGTGCCCACGGCTTCGGCGGCCAGCGTCCCTTCGAATCAAGGGGTGGCAGATGCCCAGTGGATGTCAACTGTCGAATCACGACTAGATAAGTTTGGAAGCACGCTAGATAGTATTCTAGGATTGTTAACCGGGGTTAATGGAGGAACAACTCCAATGTCGTTATCTCAAGGTACTCCACAGTTAGAGCAGCAACAGCAGCGTGATGAGACGCCCGTCCTTCAGCATTGGAAAGATGCAACAACCAGTGAGCCGGATGATTCACCGGTTGTAGTTCATGATGATGGTTATTTGGAGCAGCATACCCAGCACTTTCAACATCAACAACAACAACAGCAGCAGCAGCAGCAACAGCAGCCTCGACATCCACAATACGAGCAGGGGCATGTACAAAGTGAGCTTACGAACGAACTGTTTGATCCACATAACAATAGGTACAGCGAAGAACTTCCATATTTCAACGAAGCTCAAGTCGACGAGATACTCGGCCTGCATAGTACATCAGAGTACACTGACAATTACAATATGACACCAACAAATTCCAACTCAAAATGCATTCAATCGGTATCGTACATTCAAGCTGAAGAACTCTTCTCCTTCTTCCACCAGAAGATATCCCCGCATCTATTCGGCTACTCAATTTCACAGGTATCCCTCCCTGTAGTATGGACAAGGTCACCGATTCTCGTGGCGGCGATATGCACCGTCGCAGCAGTACATCACCCTCGACTCAATTCATACTGTCATCAGCTACGGCAAGAGCTGGAACAACTCGCCCAGCGGGTCATGTTCAGTACCTTGGGCACAGAGACGGAGACAATTGACACCATCGTTGCTCTGTGCGTCGCTGGGTTCTGGCTACCTAACTGCGTCATGCTGACAAGCGTAGCCCACCGACTTGCCTTAACCCTAGGTTTATCAGTACCTGAATATGCACCGGACCAAATGCAATTTGGTGCCGATAGCGGTGGGATCAACAAGGAACGATTGCGACTGTGGTACCTCCTATACATCCTTGATGGTCACCAGAGTCTGGTGTACAATCGACTTCCATCAATTAGATTTGACGACCCTGCAGTTGGTAGCAGCAGACGGTTGCTCCTGAAGCAGCAACCAGGCGACACCACACCGAGAGATAACGAGCAAGATATCATCACCACAACCCCCTACAACACCACTTCCTCCGCCACTGCCGCTGCTCCACCCCCACCAGTAATCGCTGATATGGTGCTTGTGTCTCAGCTAGAATTCAATCAAGCCGTCAAGAGCATGTTTGAAGGTCGAGGATGGGACTTGATGACACCTAGCGCACTGGGCGTGCCGTGGCAGACCAATATTGAACTTGACAAATGGATGGTTTCCTGGGCGTGTCTTTTAACCCCCAACGCGGCCAATATGGGGCCATGGCCATCAAAGAGTACCTTGATTCATTACAATTTTGCGAAAATGCATATCAATTCGCCTGCAATCCGTGAAATCCAGTCATCCAACCGTTCACTTACCGATTTATCAAGCACTGCACTGTCGCGGTCTTCGCAGCATCCTGAATCTACAGACATATCATCGGATAACATGGCCCTGTCAGCTGCACGCAATGTGTTACGCCTATCCACTACGGATAGGGATATCCTCGATGCACTACGATACGTACCGGTGCATATCCACATGGTGCTGTATTATGCTGCGTTGTTACTTCTACACTCACTCCATTTCTCCGGCTCCCCGTCTTCAGATTCCTCGGGTCTTAATAAAAGGGCCACTTTGGGACTGGTACGTCGATTGCAGAGTGCAATGGCTGATTCCAATCGTGAGTCTAGTGTCGATAGCGTACTGGGTCAGATTACCAAGGGACTGGATGACGCGGTAAGGAAAAAGACCGAACAGCTTCATCGGTATTATACTTTGGAGGATCTGACTGGCGGTGAAAACGATGAGGACGAAGTAGGTGAGAGCGGGATATCGGCGTGGCCCGGGTCTGTCGCTACGATCCGGCCGTAGATGTAAATTGGTGGGTGAACTCGCTCGTTGTATTGCAAGCAATAAGATACTCGGCCTACGCCGTCAAGAAATCTGTCGGATGAAAATGTCCATTTTGGGGTGCCGAAACATGCATATTGTATCAAAAATATCCTCATAACAGAGTCAAACGTATAACCAGCAAGGAAGTAAGATGCTGTTCCATGGTGGGGTGATCACGAAGAGTGTTATTTCGGCCACTATCCGCGATTATTATCATTACTATTAGAAGCCATAACCACATTATATAGGCTTATGCTAGTGGCTATATTCTGTATTACTTTGTCTACTCTGCGTGCAGAAAACCATACTACAAACTAGCTGTTTTCCTTATCTTCCGTCTAGATTAACATCTCATGCCCAACTCTTTCTCGAATGTGCTAATATAGCGCTTGTTTCGGAAACCTGAGATCAGTTCCGATAAGCTTCAAAAGGGCGGGTAAACCCTGCAAACACGGACATAAACCTTCCTCCACTCTCTTTCTTCCTTCTCTTCCTCTTCGTGGTTCCATACCAAGTCTATTCGATGATCTAGTACACTCACTTATCTTCCAGGAACCCTATGAGTCAAATGTCAACCTTGTGTATGTATCACCATGAAAAGGTGGGTGTCTAGCCACCCCCTGAGCCGCACCGGACGTGGCTGTTGGCGGAACTAACCAACATTGCGGAAAACAAAGTGGCGGCAGTAGACAAAGTTGCGGGTTTCACTTGCAAGTCTAAGACAAGTAATAATACATATATCATGCTTAAGAAAGAAAAAAAAAGAGCAAAAAATCGTAATGCTACGGTGACGGACATACTGCCCCTTTATTTTCTGTCGTACGGTGTACCGATTTTATAGTTAACAGCTACATGGGTTCGAAAAGTTGAGCAATATCAAGAACACGTAATATTGCAAAACATTCAGATGTTTATTTTAGGATCGTAACTCTATCCCGGAAGATAGAAAACTGCAGGACCGGTTGCGAGATCTGCCAAGCCTCGGGTAACAGATAGCAGTGAACTTGGCGGGGTCCCTGCACTGTTAGTCAAGCCCAGGGCACAGTGTAGTCCAGCATCTATTGCACCGTGTTGCGATAATGAGCTTTGCCGGCACATTTTGGTTAATATATACGCGGGGAAATAAGTAACCAGTTCCATCGTTTCTCAGCCCACTCATTGTTTTGGGGGAATACTTACAAGGTACGGTTTATGACCACGATCTTAATACTCCGACCCCGTACTCCGAAATCTGGATCACAAATAAACCTGCCGACGCCCGGAATATAATAAACTTTTTAGATTAAACATCAATGTTTGTTTTGGTTCTTCTTCTTCTTTTTTTCTTCCAATAATATCTCAAGTATGTATCGGATCTAGCCATCTTCACCATCAAACTCCTTGGGCAGTGGAAGGTATAAATACACCCCTCCATCGTCCCCATCTTTTGTTTTGTCCTCCTCATCCATATCGGGTTTTCTCAATCTCATATTACTACCTTCGATAATACATTAGCTCTACCACCTACTACTCTTATTACAATGAAGTTCACTACCGTCGCTCCAATTGCTCTGGCTGCTGCCACCGTCACTGCTGACTTTGTCCCATGGCAATGCTACGCCAACTGCGGCAAGGCCATGACCGCCTTCAACCGATGCAAGGACTCTACTGACATGAAGAATTGTGTCTGTGCCTCCAACTCTGAATTCAATCAATTCTTGAGCCCATGTTTGGGTTGTGGTGAATCCATCTGGCCACAATTCGGTCGAGCCCTGTCTAAGCCATTGACCTACTGCGGCATGAACATTCCATACCCAGTTCCTGCAGGTGGTGACGACAATGATAATGATAATGATGATGATGACAACAACGAAGAACACCATGAAAACCATCATCACCAGGGCCATGACAATGACCGACATGAAGAAGATGACCGAAGCGATGAAGAACGAAAGGCTGAAAAGGCTCGAAAGAAGGCAGAGAAGGAGGCCAAGAAGCAAGCCAAGAAGGAAGAGAAGGCTCGAAAGAAGGCTGAAAAGGAAGCCAAGAAGAACCGAGATTAAAGTGAATTCCTGCTCATATAATTTGATTCAATTCTGATATTTCTCTTCTTTTTGATTTGGGTTTTGAGATCCTTTTTTTTCTTCATATATAACTTTTTATTTATTTATCGTCCAATACAACCACAATCGCTCTTTCTCTTTTATGCATAAAAATAGTGTCTGTTCATTACTACATTCATTAAAACGTTCGTCGTACTACTCCACTACGTCTACCTAAATGCTTCAATTCTCCATCGAACACTGCACTAATCTCCTCCAAATCCATCCCTGCGACCTCTGGATAACAAAAGTAGATGCCGATGTATCCAATGAACGTAAACCAAGCGTACATTATAAATACGCCCTGCGGGCGGATAGACTCCAATGCCGAAAGGAACGTCAACGAGACTACTGCATTCAAAATCCAATTCGTGCTTGACATCAGCATAGAACCTAATGCTCGCACATCCAGCGGCATAAACTCTGTCGCTTGCCATGGCATCGTGCCCAGCCCCGCGCTATACGCGGCGATATAGACTATTGTCGACACAATCAACGTCACATTGCCTCCACCATTACCATCTTCGGACCTTGTATTAAAAGAATAAGCAGTCACCATTAACGAAAGGACAATTAACCACAAAGTAGCCAACAGAATAAACCGTCTGCCAAGCCGGTCCACGAGTATAGCAGGTAGGATGGAAAACACAAAGTTTGTACCGGCGACAATTATCATGCTCACGAAAATCGGATCAGGAAGCCCCACAGATTCAAACAGTGTAGATGAATAATACATGTAAGCGTTGATTCCGCATAACTGTTGGATTGCCATCAACCCACAAGCCACCAGGAGGGCATTGCGGCTCGAGCGGCGTTGCCAGAGCATGCTGAACCGGAATGTATCCGCTTTACTATCGTGCGCCTGCTTCGATATTAGCTCTTGGATATTTTCAAATGATGCATGTGGGTACAGCTTATGCAATGCTTCTTCAGCTTGGTCAATCATTCCCTTGTTGATCAGATATCTAGGTGATTCTGGTATTCCTCGAGCTGCTATCAAAAATAGCGCTGGAGGTAACGCACCAACGCCAAGTAAATATCTCCAACCATGCATTTCAAACTTACCAAATAACCATCCTAATAACAATGCTATTACCTGCCCTCCTGTTGTGCAAATGGAGTTGAGCGCTACTAGTTTCCCTCGATGCTTAGGCGGGGATATTTCTGCAATATAAACAGGTACTGTCGTTGATGCACTGCCGATGGCTGTTCCTACAATAAACCTTCCTGTAACAAGTATGTTAACTGAGGTAGCCAGCGCCATCAGCACTGAGCTGGCTACAAATGCAATACATGACGCCGAGATGATACTCTTGCGGCCAAACTTGTCCGCGTAGATCCCTGCGAATATCGACCCTAGCAGAGCACCGACTCCAGTTATTGATGTGATCACCTCTTTCTCTACAGAACTCAGCCTGTGTCCTAGATCTCCTTTCAGTAGCACCAACAGCCCAGACACCACTGTCGTGTCATAACCAAACATGGTACCTCCAACACACGAACAAACCACTGCTAGAATAGCATATCTGCTCAGACTGTGCCCTTGTTCCTCTTCTAATAGTCTATCTTCATATTCATCGTTATCCAGTAGACCTTCCTCTGCAGACCTATCTTCATCTATCATATCAATGTCCAACTGTAATTAATGTCTATAAGTCAAAGTGTACAGATCAAACGTCTCGCTCACATGGTCATCTTTTTCTCCCCCACACACAGACGCGGTGTGCCCACCGCCGCAGACACCGTGGTGGGCTGCCGCGTTGGGAGTTTGGCCTAGTCACGCTGCGCTACGCTTGCCCTTTGACACGATCTCTTCATCCTTGCTGGTCTGTTCATCTGCCCTGTCTATCTGTCCGGTTTCTTGCCTTTATTTCCATTATATCTAATACCCACAAATGGCCAGATCGTCTCCTTCAATACTGCCCGTAACTTCGGGAGATACATCTTCTGCATCATCGCCGTTCGGCGGCCGACATGGCGTGCCTCGCAGCGGCGGCCATAATTTCCATCCACAACGCCCTAGCTCCGGATTCAAGCTTCCTCGGGTGATAAAACGAGTATTTCGACCGCCAACATTAGACTTTGAGACAGCAGTGTGGGAAATTGCATACTTGATCGTTTCGCCTCGCAGGGTATTCAAATCATTGTACTATCACAAGCAAACTAAAAACACATGGGCCCGCGATGACCCGTCATTTGTTATTCTATTGTCGTCTTTTCTAACGATATCAGCGATTGCATGGGGGTTGGCATATTCACCGGGAATTTGCTCGATTCTCAAATTGATTCTATACATGGTGTTTGTGGATTTCTTTGCAACGGGTGTGGTGATTGCCACTATCGGGTGGTT
>JAKTQM010000901.1:0-14089 GCA_030558825.1 Blastobotrys niveus
TGGCGGCCGGTTGGGGGGGGGGGGGGGGCTGTAGGTGGCTAAACACACCATTACGTTGGTGTCCAGTGACTAAACAGATCGATCGGGTATTTGTGAGACAGTAGCAAGGAATATACTTACAGGTACAACGTCATAAATGATATTAAAAAGCCAAGACTAGATAAGCTCGATTGTTCCTGGAGGTTGCAGTTGAACTGGCATGGCTCATTCAGCGTCTCTCAAAATGTTAATGTCGCAACAATAACAGACATTGATTCTTCTCATTCTTCTGATTTATCTTATTCAATTTAAACGAAGAAGGAATTTTCAATGTGGAATTGTTTATACGACTATTCGATTTGCCACATATAGAATTCTCTTATTGCTTTTGATTGATGCGCTGACATCATGCGAGCGAGTATCTCGACAACCCGACACAGGAGGTACAGGCATCCAAAAATGTAGATCTTGGACATCTTTACGACATCCATCAACAAACGAACCTATACAGGAGCAGGAGTTATGTTCCGCTACTTGGTGCTCAGCCATCTACGAGCCTGACACAACCCCCTAAAAAGGTGTCGTCTCAGGTATAAATAGAGAACGTCTGCTCCTTCTTTCTTATCCTCAGTTATCAACTTTCAGTCAATTACACTCCAATCCTAACAATGAAATTCTCCTACTCTCTTATTTTGACCGTGTTGGCAGCAGCCGTTTCCGCTCAGGGACCTTCTGGCGGGGATAGCCAAGCTATGTCACCAGGTGGCGCTCCAGTTAACCCAGGTGGACCAGAACAAGACGCATCCGGAGGTAGTGATCAACAACAACAAGGAGAAGGTGATGACGGTACTACTCCACAAGAAAAGGAGCAGGAAGCAGAGATTGAAGCGGAATCTGAAACTTCCGAAAGTTCTGAAGGATCAGGTAGTTCCTCAGGCGGCAGCCAATAATGGCCATTCTACACTTATATAACTTATGATGTATGCTAAGCTATTTATTAAACGATTTTTAAAACCTGTGTCTATTGCCTAACTTACGTCTTACAGCTTTAGATCCAAAAATGTAGATCTCGAATATACAATCGAAGATCACCAAAACAAAAAAGAAAGCAAAATCCAGGAACAAGGCACTCCACTATGTTCTCGAGTCCCATCTATAAAGAACACACCTATCCCTCATTCTTTCATTTGTTTTTTTCTCTCTCAATTCAGCTATCAACTTTTTGATCAGTTAAACTCCGATATACTAACAATGAAATTCTCTTGCGCTCTTTTTTGACTGTCTTGGTAGCAGCCGTCTCTGCTCAGGGCTTCGACGAAACTGGATCACCAGGTGAAGCAGCTGCTAGACCTCGCAGACAACAGCCAGGTGCATCCGATGGCCAAACTGGGTCCCTAGGTGAATCACCATCTAACCCAGGTGGTCAAGGAGTGAACAACGACGACCACACTGGATCTTCAGGTGAAGCACCAGTTAGTGCCGGCAGCCAAGAAGCGGACTCTTCGGACGGCCTTGATCAAGTCAATAGCTAAAGGAACAACAACTATAGGTAAGCGAAAGTCGGCACTAAAAGTCATAAGAAGAGAAAATACTATGAAGCAGAAAAATGACGGACCATTCAAAATGTTCAGCTCATTGGTCCATAGCCTTACCCTCCCTATCATTGATGTATTCTAAGAGATTTATTAAAACAATTTTTCTTTTATTATTTTAAAAGAAATTAACTTATATCTGTTGCTGGAAGCTTCTTCGCGTCATCACTCGTTAAGCTGGCAAGATCTATACGCCTTAGCAAACTTGTCACCTTCATCTCTAATCTTCCAGGTCAATTCGAATGACTTGCATGCATCGCGATACGAACTCAATGGATGGCCTACCGCCAATTCATGCTCATGAACAGCTTCGATATCGGGTTTACCGTTCTGTCTCACTCCCAATGAAATAAACGCTCGTAGCTCGTCATAAAACATGTCGTCATCATCCCATCTATACACGACCTCCTCCTTCTCATGCTCTGGATCCCGCACAAACAACACCGGCGTAGTGTACACGTTCTGGATCCGCAATTGATGCCCGGCAGCGAAGATGGCAATTTCATCAGAATAATCTTTCCCGTGCAACGCAATTACATGCGTGAGAGACCCCAATGCGCCATTATGAAACTTCCACGCAGCAGAAGTAACCCTTGGCACACGATCCTCCGGTTCTACTTTTGTTTCATCGATCAATGGCGGGTCAATAGTTGATCCTGCCGGGTCATCATGCTCAACTGTAGTGACCCGTACTGTATTCATCTGCACTTCACCAGCAATGTACCGTAACAAATCGCAAAAATGCGTCAATTGTTCAACTGCCGGTCCTCCTTGGCCCGACTTGGCCCACCATTCCACCTTCTGAGTGAACTCATACGCCATTGCGTATCTTGCTACGATGGCAGTTGGCGTGAGATTGCGTTCAGCAAGGATCTGCTTGGCTTTTTGAACAACTTTGAGATATCGCATCATGTAGCCCACCCCTACAACTGGTGCTTTCGCGTCGTCATTATTATCGGCGCCAATTGGTTTATCCAGGATATCTGCAACTTTGAACGGTTCATCTGGACGAGTAGAAGAGACTGGTTTTTCAATAAAGTATACGGGTCCGTTTCCAAATAACCTGACACACTCCGATTCGGTATTGCGAGACTCATAAGTTGTGCCCCGGAAGTATGGTGGCGTTGCGATAATAACCAAGTCGATCTGGACATCTTTCAAAGCCTCATGAGCACTGTATATATCTCTAAATGATTTTGTTGATTTATACCCCTGTGAATGTGCTGATTTGGATTTGGTTTCCAAGACTTCATTGACTCGTTTCTCGTTAGGGTCCACGATACCTACCACGTTTAGCCGCTCGCCTAAGATCTTGTCGACGCGAAGCGAGTGATTCCATGGTTCGTAAGGAACACCAAAAGCAATGCTTCCAGCGCCGATGTATAGTATATTTACCAATGAGATTGTCATTTATAGCAGGTTGTGATGGTGACGTTGTGTCGGGGTGCGTGGACCTAGTCTTTTATAATAACGGGTTGATTTCAGCCGGAGCACTGAGCCCCAGCTTGTGGCGGTAGAATTGAATAAAGATTCACACCCTTGTTCCTATGCAATGCGGAAAAACTTCCCTGACAGGAGGGTGGATTCGCATCCAAAAAGAGAATCATTTTACGTGCGTTATATGCGGGGAAACCGATCTCTATAATATCCCCGTTATGATGTGGGGTAAGTTAGGAGGTGCGTGATCCGACGCCTGAGATGAAGGACCCGCTTTTTTAAACCTACACTTCACGCTATCGAAGACTAAACTATTATATAATATTGGGCAGACATTAACAAGTGGTAAAGAGATGAAGTAGGGCTCCTGGTAATCTAGGCTAAAGTGGCAGTAAGTAAGTATAAACAAGCCTATGGAAACATGCCAGTGTAAGATGGCCCTTCTCAAGCACATAATTGGAACATTGTATAAATTTATGAACTACAATTACCATTCTACACGCATCGGTCCATCGAGTCACCACAATGTTTATAAATCATTAGCAAAACGCCATTTACATAACGAAGCTCCTTCGTGCGCTGAGACCGCCAGCCGCATAGAAAAGGGCGCGCAAGTCAGGTGACCCGGCAAAAAAAATTTGGAAAATCAAAAACCTCTTTTATTTTTCATCTTAAGCATCATCAAAGGTTTTGTCATATCAATAAAACATGAGTGAAGAAGATGAAGATTTGTTCGCTACCGAAGCTGATGTAAGGCGAGAAGAAGATTCAGAAATGAAAGAAAATAGTGTCGAAGTGGAAGATGAAGACTGCTTGTTTGCTACTGAGAAGGATGTCAAGCGAGAAACACAAAAGGGCGGCGACGAAGATGTCGAAATGGGCAACAACACAGACGACACTGCCGCTAAAGAACGCAAACCAAAAATCCAGCATGAAATCGTATCAGTACCTGGCGACGAATCTGATCCTGTCGTACAGAGTTTCCCGGTGTTTTTGACAGATGCATTGAGCGACAAACTTCATTTATATCAGTATCCTACCCGGTCAGTGTCGTATCCTCTAGTCGAGGCATTACATACAGGTGTACTTGATTCACGCATAAAGCCCAAATCAGGCATGGTGGAAGTCGAAGTACCTATTGAAACACAACGGTTCTACGACCAGGATAAAGGTGAACGATGGAGTAAAGTAGACCGGCAGGTGATGGGCGGTGTGTTCAAGGATCCGTCCAAGAATGACGACGGAACAGCTGGTAGTAAGTACATGGTCGGGGTATTCAAGAACGAGGAATTGCATTTCACACCCATCAAGGCCATTGCCCAGCTGCGCCCGCAGTTCAAATACGTGGATAAAGAACAACAAACCGAGAAGGAAATTACTCAAAATGTTAACGAACAACGACCAGGTGCAAAGTCACAGACCAGAGCCGTGCAAATGTCTGCCAAGACTTCTGGAGATAGTGCTCCACGGTATTCTGGTGCTATAGCTACGAGAAAAGCGGCAGATGAAGAGCAGTTTGTGGAGTTTGATTGGTATGATCGTGATTCGGATGAATCGTGGGCTGAATCCGATAAGCTAGTAGCGTTGCACCGAGGAAAACTGGTATCAAAGACCACAATCGATGATTACATTTCCGAATTGCAAAAGTAATAGACGCAACAGTATTTATAAAACTAATTTGATTCTTTTTTTTTTTTTTTTCTTCTTGAAATTATACACAATGCTTCTGTCTCTTTTTTCTTCTACTTTAGTCGAACCAAATCTTGATTAGTTCTTCAGATACACCAGACGTTGTTAGTACACCCAGATCTGTAATCAACGCAGTAACAAACTGATGCGGAGTGAAATCAATCTGTGGCCGTTTGGACATGTCATCGCCGTCGATATCTTCGGTTGTAAACTCGAGTGGATGCTCCGTGGGCACGTCGCTAGGCGAGATAGGGAACAGCCGTACAAATTTGTGAGACTCGGCAACCACATACACTGGTTTACCTGTAGTTTTGGCCAGGACAGCAATCTGGTAACTGCCCATCTGGTTGATAACACCACCCGATTCTGCCACGCCTTCTGCACCAAAGAAGATCTTGTCCACCTTATCAATAACGAACCCGACCGCAGCGTCAGGAATCACACAGGTCGGGATATCATGCTGCCTTAGATACGAAGCCATCTTTCTACCTTGATCACTGATTCGCGATTCTGTCACATATACTCGAAATCGAACAAACTGCTCGGCAGCCTTCGTTAGTAGTGCTTGGACAGTACGCGATTGCGAATGCACCAAGATCACATCGTCGTCTCTAATAAATGGAAGCCCCACTTGGGCAATCTTTTCTCTTGATTCCTTGGCTCTGTCTACAAATAGTCGTCCATTCTTGACCAAATGCTGCCGGCATGCTTCCCAATCGCCGTAGTTGTTGATGTTTCGCAGAACAAACCGCATAAATAAATCGCACCCTGCCGACAAACTGACCGAGTTCTTGACGCTGGATTTCAGTTCTTTTGATGCTGAGTCTAAAAGTTTGATCAATTCCGATGATGTAGATGCTAATAGATCCATCGTTAGTATGCTGCGTTCACATAATCCACAGATAACTAGTTCACGTACGTTCTTCTCGACTTAACAGACTGACCAACGCTTCAATAGCCGCTACAGGCATTGTCATCTCTGGATCATCTCTAAGAAATTGTAAATATGCTCCTGTAATGTCGAAACTCGACGTTGGTTTAGTATCGCTTCCTTCAGTCATGTTAGTTGGGGTGATGATGGTAAGAAAAGTCTTGGGAAGGCAAAGATGATGTCAAAAGAAAAAAAAATTAAGGGAAAAAAATGTACTCGGACGCCGCTTTCTAGATCATTGAAAAGAAAGACAAGAGCAAACTTATTTTTCTTCAAAGTAACAACTGCAATGTTCAAGAGTCTACTGGTCTTGAGGAGCAGTGTTCTCAGAGGGAATGTATACAAATCAATTATATCAAATCGCAGGTATATTACGACTGCCCCGGACAAGATCCGGAATATAGGCATCATTGCACATATCGACGCCGGTAAAACAACAACAACTGAACGAATGTTATATTATTCTGGTCTTACGAATCGAATTGGTGATGTAGATCAAGGGGATACCGTTATGGATTACTTACCAGCAGAAAGAGACAGAGGGATCACTATTACATCGGCAGCAATCACATTCAATTGGGGTGGTCATAAGATGAATCTAATTGATACCCCGGGCCATGCCGATTTTACATTTGAAGTGATTAGATCGATTCGAGTACTAGATGGGGTAGTGACGATTCTTGACGGGGTTGCTGGTGTCGAAGCACAGACAGAGAAAGTATGGAAACAAGCCAATGAGATGAAGATTCCTAAAGTTGTGTTTGTGAACAAGATGGATCGAGCAGGTGCTGGGTTTGGACGTACCGTGAAAGAAGTTGTGGCCAAGCTTAATACCAAAGTTGGGTTAGTGAATATCCCGTATTTTAAGGATTCGCAATTTCAGGGTGTGGTTGATGTTATAGATAAGAAGCTGATTGTATGGAAAGAAGGCTCTGACGGGAAGGAAGTGACGGTATCTGATGTTGACAATTTGGACCCGGAAATTCAGGATCAGATGGTCCAAGCACGTACAGCATTGATTGAAACTCTGTGCGAACTAAATGATACATTGGTTGAGGAGTTTTTGGAAGTTGACGATTACATGGCCCTATCAGCTGCAAGTATAAAAAAGGCATTACGACAAGCCACTATCAATCGTGATATCGTTCCGGTACTCTGCGGAGCAAGTTTTAGAAACATTGGCGTTCAACCATTGCTTCAAGCGGTTATTGAATACTTGCCATCACCAGATGAACGACCTGCGCCGCATGCAATCACCAAAATGGTGCCAACTGCCAAAAACCGAAAGAAGGATGCGGCTCAAACCAAGCAAGTGAAGGAAAATGAGGTTATTATCGACCCGCATTCAAAGCATTTGGCATGTGCATTGGCGTTCAAAGTCATCAATGATCCGATGCGGGGGATTTTGGTGTTTGCTCGAGTTTATTCTGGCCAGTTGCATCAGAATACTGTCGTGTTGAATACTTCCAACGGCAAAAAGGAACGAATCTCACGGTTGCTACAGATGCAAGCGGATGAATCCGTTGAAGTCAAGTCAGTCGAGCGAGGCAACATTGCTGTTATTGTGGGTTCTAAGGATATCCGAACAGGGGATACCATTGTTGCCCATGCAACCAAGAAGGATGGTGTGAACCATCTACAAGAACGAGACAAGAGCATTCATCTCCAGCCTATTAAAGTACCACCGCCAGTGTTTTTCGCGTCTATAGAACCACAAACTTTATCAGATAAACGGGGGATGGAGCAAGCATTGGATATTCTAATGCGAGAAGACCCAAGTTTGCACCTGACCTATGATTACGACAGTGACCAAACTTTACTTTCAGGTATGGGTGAATTACATCTTGAAATCGCCAAGGGCCGATTAATCAACGATCTAAAGGCCAAAATCGAAATGGGGTCCATTCAAGTGTCATACAAGGAAACTATCCAAACAGCTACTCAACAGTTTGAAAAGACAGTTGAATCCGACTCTAGTGATTCCACCGCCACAGTCAAACTTCATATCGAACCGGTTATCGATTCAGAAACAGATTTTGATGGTGAGTTATTGGATCATGATAACAATTACTTGACATACCCTGAAGATGCCAACCATTTACTTCTTTCACATCAGGAAATTTGCAATGCGGTCCGGGTCGGTGCATTGCCGGCTCTAGCTCGTGGCGGGAAATTGGCTTTCCTGTCGCTTCATTCATGCCGAATCGTTGTCGAGTCGGTGTCTATTCCAGATGATGTGACGTCTACTGACGCAGTGTCGACTGCTGTGCGGCTCGCTGCTGAGGAAGCTCTCGCATCTGTCAACAAACGAGATTATAATATCATGGAACCTATTATGGATGTCCGAGTGATTTTGAACGAAGAAGATATTGGTACAGTAGTAAACGATATCTCTGGTACGCGCCGGGGCCACATTGTATCTCTAGGCGAGGAAACGGTCGGCAGTGGTTACGACGGACATTATAAGGAACTGGCCGACAGGACGTACGTTCCAAAGGACCATACCATGTACTTGTCTAAACACGGGGAACGTGTTTCGTCAATGCAAAGCGTGGTGCATGCTCGAGTGGCCCTGGCAAAGATGATTGGGTACCTGCCACATTTGCGAAGCATGACACAGGGTCGGGGCACGTATTTGCAGGACTTTTATCAGTATGAGAGCGTGTCGCCTGACCGTCTACAAGAGATTCTAGACGATTTGTAAATATAACTGTTAACATAAAAACCGATTTGTAAATATTACCAACGAAAAAACCGTGTTATTGTTATTTTTTTTTTTGAAATAAAAAAGAGAGAATACACATATAATGTTACTTAATAAACTTTGGCACGATGGATTCGAATGCTCTTGCATCGAGGGTCGACACGTTCACCTGGGTAGTAGAATGCCACTGCCCATGCATTGTAATCTCGAGGATCTTGTACATCATGGCAAGCGTACCACCCGTCAATAGTGTTTCTGAATGCCAAGTAAGGTTGGGGTTGGTCATCATCACCATTAGAAGCCTCAGCCCGAGTAATCCTAGTACCAGTACCGTCTCGTTTTCTCGTTACCCTAGTGCCATCCGGATGGGCTTGACCATCCCATTGACCACGAGTGACCCTAGTCCCATCTGGAGATACTATTGCGTCGCCTTCCCATTGATCACGGGTGACCCTAGTCCCATCTGGAGATACTATTGCGTCGCCTTCCCATAGATCATCACGTCGAGTGTTCCTTGGTCCGTCGGCAGTGTATGGTTCCCACGAGTCGTCATCTCGCTTCTTATTATTATGATGGTGACCATCAGCATCGTATGGCTCCCATGATTGGTCTCCTCTCTTCGTCACCCTAGTACCATCTGGGCTGGATTCCCAGTTGTTACCATTAGGTTCCCAGTTGCCGTCTTGGCGAGTAACCCTAGTACCATCCGGTTCAAATCCGTCGTCACCACCTCGCTTTGTTACTCGCGTACCATCTGGACTGTTGCCGTAAGGGTCCCAATTGCCATCTTGACGTGTGACACGAGTGCCGTCTGGAGTCACTGCGCCGCCGCCTTCCAACTGCCTAGTCACCCTGGTCCCATCAGGCTCAGCTCGCCATACCCTATCCGAAGCACCACGCGTTACCCGTGTCCCCTCTGGCAAAGGAGGAGCAGTGTCGCCTTCCAAAGATTCCCGTTCTCTGATCAAAGCATACCCCTTCTGCCACTCGCCGTCAGTATCTGGCAAAATACCAAACGTCAACACAGGAACCTTATCAGGAGACTTGAAAATTAACGCTGCTTGTGGAAACCCAGTGTTTTGCATATACGCCAGAACCGTTCCATTCAACTTGAAAGGCATGGCAGGATTATTCTTCACCAAGAATGCATAGTTGATACTCCCACCTTCAAGAAGCGGATGCACATAAGCGCCATCAAGCTCGTTGTCGTCTGACTCTGCACGCAAATAAAACTGTTCATAAGGATCTTTTGGCGGAATGGTCGGTGAGTCGGATGCTGCTGCTGGTATAGGCGAGGCGTGTACTGCCGTTAGTAAAGCAAAAACGCTAGCTAGTAAAATCATGGTTGTAAATAATGAAAAAGTCGAGTTAAAGAACAATCTCTTCTCTCTTTTTTTTTTTCTCCCCTTTGTCAATGGGGGACAGCAGATGCACTTATATATAGATACGGAGAAGTGACACACAAATAGTGCGGCTAAACACATCTCTCCCGATGCGGGTGTCTAAAAGTGGCCTGGCCCTTGCGTCTCTCGCGCAGCACAGAATGCGGCTGAATACATTTGGGCCCCGCATAAAAAATAGTTATTAAAATAGCATTAAAATAGGGAGTCTAGCTAACTTACCCTTTAAAGAGGTACATACTGAATCTTGACTACTTGGCAACGATCCAATGGAATATCATAGAACGAATCAAAAAAAGCAAGCATCGGCGCGGGTATATGCGCTGGATTATCCACATCACAGGCGGCCCAATACTGCTTTCGATTCAACGTTAGAAACCGTTCATCCCATTCAAACCCTTCCTGAACTCGATTTTTCAAGATATTTACCAACGGGAATCCAGACGGGTTGGTGTATTGTCCAATAACCATGCCATATGGTTGTCCATCGTCGTTTTCATTGTAGTACAATACCTTGTTGCGTAGACTGAATGACTTTTGAGGTGCTCGATCTCCAAATGCATATCTGACTGATTGGCCACCAGCATTGAAAACTGCATGAGGTGCAACAAATAATCCGTTCAGAGTCGCATTGGTTGAGATCATCTGGAGGTAAAAGTCCTCTGCCAATTGTAGACCTTGCGTGGCGTTTACAGAATCCTTTTGATGCACCACATCCTTTTTGATAACTGCGCCAAGCGCAGTGGTGCAAAGAGCCAAAAACAATAGAAGTGGGTTCATTGTGTGCGTATGTTTTGTTTATTTTTCAAAATGGATTTTTTTTCTTGGGGAGACTCATTTATATTTATCTCGGAAACAATGTGTTTTTTTTCAAAAATAGATACGGTATATTTTGTTCTTTCCTAACCCAGCAAAACCGATTCTGATTCTTGTACATACTTGTTTCATGCGGCTGAGATCTCGTCTGTTTCATGCTATTTTAGAAATCATGGAGAAGAAGTAACTAGAGCCAATGAAGATTGTATACACATACTGGCTACCATGCTCCAATTTTCAGAAAGGGTCTAGGTTTCAAAGAGCCGTATGGCTATCGACTGGCCGATCGCAAGTACTCTTCCATGTTAGCACGTGGGACCGGTTCCACCAGCCCCGCACTAGGCAGTGACAAAGTGCGATTATCTAGGACGATGTGGCCACCAGATCTATTCGCTCACAATAAGATGGTACGCGTACAGTTCTTTCAATCGACGCCACGACTCTCAACGGATAGTTCAATGGAAGATCCATCTTACACGAATACCAATGATCGTTCCCTTCAAACACCAATTTACCATCACGAACGCCGAATCCTGACTGAATTCCATGCTGGTTATCTTCCAAGCCATTAACATTGAGTACTTTGACTCCATTTACCACGTCGTTCTTGCCAATCGATGCAAATGACTGGGTACCATGATCTTCGTATAATAGCCTCCCGTTGACAATTTGGAACTGTCCCGATGGTGTATTGAACTCCATACCGTACATGGTTCTGCCATGCTGAAGAAATGGTACAACATAGTGCTTACTGCTGTTTCCACTGCCGCTGCTGATTTTGCCATTTTTACTGCGGTGGGGCGTTATTTGCAAGCTGAATGGTGCTGTGATGAGTTGATAGGCATGCTGCAGCGGCATGGCCGCACAAGTTATAATGAATAGAAACAGAGTTATCGCAGAATAATATCTCATGTCGTCTTTAAAAATGTCGCTAGAACCGGGAAAAAAGAATGTGTATGGGCTGGTCACGATAGTTATATATGTTTCCCCATAAGATGACTCCTAGCACCAGAATGGGAGACAGATGCATGCTTCCTATATGGGAAATGCAAGATGGAAATCCCATCGTACTGGAAGAAGGGTAGAGCCTGCTTTTGGGCGGTGGATGAAAATCCCCACATTTTGGTGGGCCTCGGCAGGCATGAAGATCATCTGGCCGGTCAAATGATAATGCGGAGAAGGGTTTTCGGTGCAGGTTCAACACCAGTGCTGGTAGAAGCTTTTTGGCAGCATGCAAAATAAAAAAAGCCTAGATTTTTGGCACGTAAATGACATGATGCATTGCTTTCCCTATCCCACGTGGAAATCTTGTGCTTCTTTACCACAGCTTAGCAAGGCTAGGCAAGTAAAAAAAAGAGTCAATGGAAGACTGTCATTGTTACACTCAACTTTTGGCATCGCATCCATTCCATTTGTTGGAGCTGTTACATGAAAATCCGGACCGTTTCGGCTGAGATTGGTATGAACTGGCCAGCCATCAAAGGATCGGCATTCCCCAGAATCTGGATCCATTGACCCAAAATGATTCAGAGCTGGGGAAAAGAGAGTTGGTAGCTTAATCAAGCTCCATTTTTGTTGATTGTTATATACCGAGAAGGTATTTTTGTCCGGATAAGTAAATTAACAGTTATCATATATTCGTTGCTGTTTTGAAACCTGGTCAGATTTAAATGTAGAGAAGGGGGGTTAAATCAAGCTGCCTAGGGATTTAAATGTTAGCGATTGGGGATTTAAATCAACTGAGTGGGCGTTTAAATCAAGGGAGTGGAGGTTTAAATGAAGGAAATTGCGGCAATTAAACCAACCTATCAAAATTTGAATCAACAATTAAAGATTTAAATCAGGATTCAAATCAATATGGCGGGTATTTAAATCAGACACCGGGAACCCCATCTGGATTTAAATCAGCTCGCTGATATTTAAATAAAACCAATTGGCGCTTATCAGTCAATTGTATGAACCGCAGAAATGCTATCTGATTTGCTTGAATCATGAGCAAGAATGGCCAAACTACGAAAGTGGTCAAAGCCACACCAACCCATCAAATGCCAAATTTCACTTGCCCTCGTCTTATCACCAGTCCCCGTTCTGATATATCGTTTTGCTTTCGCACTGTACGTGCACGAATGATTAATATATTACATAGCACATCTATACTAAAAAAAAAAAAAAAATAATAAATAAAAGATATAAATTACCTAGGCATTCTCCAAAACAAGCGTCTCAGGATACCCATTGTACAACCTCGTACTTCGACGACTAGGTCGCTTGATAAATACAACAGATTCAGCTTTAGCATCCAATCTACGGCCCACACGGCGATGCCAACGGCTGGTATCCACTCCAGCCGCCAATGCAGACCGCCACACAGCAGGCGTCAGCGCATTATTTGCAACCTGAGCAGTCACGAATGCAAATGAATTGGCCAAATCAGCTGATGTCCATCGTCCCTTGACACCTACAAATAAATATTTCTGCAGATCGAGGAAATGTTGATCAGAAAACAAGCCTGCAAAGTTCGATGTCTTGCGCAGTTGTTCGACCGCCCGGACCTGGATCTGTCTCGCTACCAGGATATACTCCAAAAGTTGCTCGCTCACAAACCACGGCATATCCCATACGGTGCCATCTGACAGACTACACTCCACATGCGTGCTGCGTACCCGAAACGTTGGACTACCGGACCCTTCCACCTTTGAGTGAGCGTACGTCCATTGCACCATATCGTCCAAGTCCAAGGCGACTGGCGCAGTCATGTATATCAATGTCGCAAGCTCGTCCAAAATCTTTTCCGCAGTATGCAAATCAGCAAATAACCCGCGAGCATGGAAATCCTTGGGCGCAGAATGGAACAATTCGGTATATTGTGGAAGATGACCTTCTTTCTTCAGCGATTTCTTCAGGTACCTGGCAATCAAATCGAATGCAGTCTTGTCGCCTTCTATTGCGATATACGGAGAATATCCGTACAGCACCAAATAACCTTGGTCAGTAACTTTGAATTTCAAATGGCGCATCATCTCTCGAATAGTCGTCTTGGTTAAGGATCGAAGGGTATCATCGAGACAGAGACTCGTCATCATGAGCATTTCCAACAACTTTTCCTGCTCAACATTCCTCCCTTCCACCATCCCGTTGGCACATTTATACAACCCACCAGCAACTCTGAACATCTCATCATGAATAGTATACAGGGGGATAAAAAACCGCTCGTCCCGAGGTCTCAACACCATCTTATACCAAGCGTTTTCGAATGCATGTTCAAGTTTGCCATCGCACGACTCCACTGCTATCCTCATTGCAATGAGCTTAAAGTTATAAATCGCACATTTGACAGTTTCCAGTCCGCTGAGAACAGGAGCAGGTTTACCTGTTTCATGTAGTTGAAATAAAATGGCTCGTGACACCACATTCCATTTGGTTAGATTCTCTTTTGGTTCTTCTTCAGTCATTAGATAGATCATGAGAAGCTGGAACGCCCGCAAAGTTTCCTCCACAACTGGATCATTTTCATATCCAAACAATGCAAACGGGGAGTATG
>JAKTQM010000907.1:3001-23166 GCA_030558825.1 Blastobotrys niveus
GCCAACGCTTTGCTTTCGTCAGGACAGCAGATCTGAGTACATCTATGCCGCCGACAGTCCATCATGGCAGTACACCGTCGCGAACACCGTGGTGAGTTCCCTTCCAAAGTAAACGCGCATGGCACGTCGTACATGTTGGTACCACATCGACATTTGACGGTAGTTGTACATCGTCTTGGTGGACATTCACCTTCGTGGCAATAAAGCATACATTCATGACCACATTTCATACGACGTTTACAAGGTTGTCCACATGTCGGTACTGGATCCTGGCACGATTCACGTTCATGACCGCCTAAAATATCCCGCACTTTTGTCTTCCCACATGGGCATTTTTCCCCTTCTATCGGACTTTGCGGACACTTGTGATCCCCAATTTGTCTCGAATGGCATTTCTTGTCACAGGTATGCACGCCACAATCGTATACTCCACCGCAATCCTCTCCACATGAAAAGTAACCAATCCATTTTTTATCATTCGTCTCGCTCCATGCTGGTTGTCTTTCACTACACTTGACTTGTTTATCCGTTACTTTACCGCAAAAACATGCTGTATCCTTGACAGTCGCGTCGCACCCGCCGCACAACCCGCCATGGCATGGGTTTGGACACCGATGCTCGCCGCACGGCAGGATCTCACGGCACACCTCGCCACAGCCCCATCCTTCATCATACGGCGTGATAATACATGGCAGTTGTTTCTTATGATTACCGCACCGGCATTTCAGTGCAGGACCTATAGCCGAACATTCTGCGTGGGGCCCCGGATGACAAGTCAAGGAACACCCATGTACACACCCCAACGGCACGTTACAAGTCTGACCACATGAATGCGGTACGAGCCCGTTATAAGGTGGATTTTCCATCTTGCCACACCAACAAGTATAGTTGCGTACGGCTTCAAAATGCGGTGTATTACAACTAGGACATTTCCAACTATGCCGTCCTTCCACTACATTATTCTTGTCCTTCATGCCACGTTGCGACCAATCCTGGATACAGTCGAGGTCATATACTCGCCAGCATACTCCACAGCTCCAGATCTTGCTGTGGGCGTCGATTTCGCCGGTGCATACTAGACATGTGTATTCGCCATTCTCGATTTCTTTGGTGAGTGCGTCGGCAAGGTCGAGGTGTGAATATCCGCCGGAACTGTCGCTGTCTGTGTCGCTATCGTATTCAGATGCAGATGGAGATACCAGTTGCGGGTTATCGTCATCTAGATCTGGTTTCTGTTGTTGTACCAGATGCTGGTCGTCAGTTAATGATTCCATGCTGTGTGTGTGATATGATATGTGTTGATGGTGTGGAATTTTTCAAGCAGTCGGCGGCCGCCCAGGTTCTTATATGCGCGCGCTAAAACTTTGGCGGTGACACATTACGACTCATCACATATACACATCGACTGTTGCGACCACCGTTGGTTCATTTTCCATGATTAAATACTGATGTCAAAGAAGTGTCATGTAAGGGGGATAAGTGAAACCATCGAACAGATTAGGTATGACATGGCTCTAGACGGATACTGACGTCTTCGTTTGCTGCTATTTGTTTAACAGGGCACAGACCCTGCAAACTGCTATGGACGCAGTGCCGGAATCGTGTCGACACAGTCTGGGGTTACGCTCTAGTAATACAAATATCAGAAAAGAAAGCAATCTTATGTGGCTACATAGCACAAATTTAATAAAAGTCAACTACTTCTTTGGGTGAACCGATGGACAAGATGTTACGAACAGCCGGCGATTTGTGATAGAGCTCATACCCAGGCTGATTCTACCCGTTAAGCCTTGTCCGATCGTCTCTGTCGTCGGTCATCCAGGCTAACAGACACCAATTCATGACTGGAATCGCTAGATCCGCAGAGGCACGGATCTATAACGCACCTCTCAAAATCAAACGCCTTCACCTTGCCATTTGACTTGATCACGTTTCCAGCGTGCCAGTCGGTTTGGTGGATTCCACATTGGCGTAGCGTTTCGTTTACCTCTTCCCATCCTTCTGGAAGCTCATCTACATCATAATCATCATCTGCTTCCAAGTATTCAATCAAGATGTACAACTTGCTATACCCATCGGATTGATACACGACACCATGCGAGTACATCTCTGGCGCACAGTGATCTTCTGGAGAGAGTAAATGCTTCAACCGTCGGTAACAGTACACTTCATTGAGGTACGATGGTCCTTCCTTGAACGTTTTCAACACCTTCAGGCCTCCATTCCTGTAGTGACCAACGTAGACTGCGGTACTCGGTTTCTTTAGACGGAGATGCAACATAGATCGAGGGATAGGTTGTCGAGACGAGTCGGATCGCAGTTGTTCTTCCACTTCAAAGTCGTCAAAACGCATGTCGGTAGCACCACCAGCAGCGTTAGCAAAGCTCATGTCATGGAACTTTTTGAACTCATTCGCAGAATTATTAAAATACCTCCGTTCACGTTTGTACTTTCTTTCGTTTGCTACGAATTCAGCCTTCATGCTCTTGTCTAACTCCATCTTTTCCTTTTCACTGAGCTTATCGACACCGTTCTTGCCCAGTTCCACCAATCTGTTGAAGTATTTTTCCAAGGTTGCAAACTTTTGGAAAGCTTGGGTGATGATAAAGCAAAAAAACTTCCATTGAAATGACTCGTCTTCTCGGTTCACGGTCGAGGTACGTACGAAGACCTGTGGAAGCGCCTTTTTCTCCTCTTCGGTCCAAGCACAACAGTCTCGGGAACTAAGACCAAGCCCTGAGTGTTCATCAATTGTTCCTTCGCTGGTTGCCATTTGGCTCCCCTCGGATGTCTTTATCTTTTTATTTGCCGTGGACGAGTCTTGATTAATCTTTCTCTTCGGCCCTTCTGCGGCTGTCTCAAGACCAGGGGCATGCGGCGGCGGCAGTACTGGTTTGAATCTAAATGGTGCTTTAGAATCAGTTACGGCCTTGTCAACTTTACAAAAGACCATACTCGCTCCATCAAACACAATAAACGCTTGGCCACCATGCATAAAAGAATACTTGAATGCTTGCTCGGAAGCGTCGCGAAATCTCCGTTCGCACCATCTCAACTTTCTCATGAAGATACCATCCAACGTTTTCATATTGAACATTGGCAATGTAGCCCTGACCTTGTCTCGCAACAGCTTCTTGACCCTCTTATATGCTTCCGCATCTTTGATCTTCTTCTTGGTCTCGTCAAACGTCGAGTAACCATCATCAACACGCTCTCCTATAGCTGCATAAGAGCCAGCTGAGAGCCCGTTGTCCCATCTCTTGCATTCAATGTTGGCCAAAAGAACATACTTTTTCCCAATTCTCAACCAGACCGTCCCACTAGGTTCCATCAACCTAAAGTAGTCGTGTCTTGAGCTAAAACTGCCAATGTTCAAGTCATTACTTCTTATGTCATCAGCAGCGTATTCTCCATCGATGATGAACTCCCAGTCCATAGGTTCCATCATCTCGTTTAAATTCTTAAACCAATCCACTTCTTGAATCTTTCTTGCCAGGTTGTGAATGAAATGCCGAATAACTTTCTCGTTTCCATCGGCGCAATCCGTATAGTGTGTAACGCCAAATACAGACTGGGAACCAGCAGTGATGTTCACAACACCCAGGACCATTCTAGCAAGTTCTTGATCGATAACAGGAGGGCAAGATTTAGTTGTGCTGGTTGTATCCTTTTTCCCATCAAAATGGAACCACACTGGTGATGATTTCGAACTGTATTTTTCGCCGCTATCGTGTCCTGTCGATTCTTGTACACCAGTGATTTCTCCGGCATTTCCTCCCTTTTCACATGCCTTCTTCGGAAACGACTTGTCCCTCGCAACCAAGTCCGCCAAAACCAGCGACCATGAAGGGTATTCATGCGATGGCGGACCAGGCAATTGATCCTTAGTTTGAACCGTATCATTATAGCCAATCTCATCGAGCAGATTATGGAGGATTTTCGTATAGTTTAGATTTTGGAGTACCGTATGGTAAGGTGGTGATACTTTCATGAAACGTTCAATCATCCTAGCTGTGACGTCGGATAGAAGCTCATGTGCATCCTTCTCCACATTGTCAGCCCATTGGTTATTCGACTCGTCGTTATTCAGTTCTGGTCGTAAACCTTCCAAAAACCCATGAAAACTGGCGTTTCGACCCTCGTTGGACTCGTAGGCTTTTATTTTCTCGTCTATATTGTTGAAAAACTCATTAACGTATGTTGTATCGCTATTCTTTTCCTCCCTGAATTCTTTGGTTAATATTAGTATAGTCGATCACTGTTTGATAGTTACCAATTTACCATTCACTTTTAAGAAGGTCCTGACACTGCCTCAGGCAACGGAAGAACTTGGGACAAAACTGAAGGACACAGGTTAATCCAACTGAGCTGTTCTAATCAAATAATACATACACATATCGCATTAGGGTAGAAACCAATAGCTCTTTGATCGCTGCTCATTTCCTAGCGTTTTGCGTTTTACTCTTAAGTTGATGTTTATTCTAATCCACCGTGCAGAGTTAGCAGTCGCTGATGGAACAAATACCCCTTAAAAGGGAGGCGAGATGTGTCAACATATGGCTGGATACACGTAACACGATGCTTTTAAGTTGGCAAAAGTGCCCGATTGAGGAGTTTGAGCGCGCACCCCATTTCTTCTACTTATCCTTTTGAGAAGCATGTTCTTTTGAGATACCATTCGATCGAATTGACTTTACCCTCAATTTCTCCATTATAATTTCTAGTTGAAGATATTTATAGACTGCTTATCGGGAAACACGACGAGTTTTGTTACAAAGCAACTGTGCGGCGCGTGCGGCGGATTTGACCATGCTATAGTAACCTGCCCATCATCCTTACACGCGACCGTTTGCATCGTCACAAAGCTAGAATATACGTTTATATCACCAGGAAAAACGAGCATCGGTTCTTTATCATCCAGTTGTCTAACTTAGGTGCAAGAAGCGGAATATAGAATCCTAGATGATATAAATAGATTATGCTGGTAAATCTCCTGTGGATTTCTGTGGGATGCGAGGACTCTAATGATCTTGTTGTTGATCTTACTGAAGCATTAAAGTAATTACACATAAGTATACCTTCCTAAAAACATTTTTTATCAACTGTTGCAAGTGAAAGACCAATTTCGTCCATCCTTACACGGCAAGCTGGTAGTGCTCATCAATTAAAGGCGATGTGATAGATACTCGGATGTGGTTTCCTAATAAGGTAACTACCACCGATATTTTTCTGGGCGTAAATCTGAGTCCTTGTTCAGAACGACTTCAAAGGTGCTATCGTTCAGAGACCATCTGCACAACCAGGTCAAATTATGTCTCAATTAGGAAGGCCAAATTGTCGATCATCACTTTCGAGTGACCAGCGAACTAAGCTCATGAGCTGTAGACAATCGTCGATTTAATATATAAATGTAAGGTTATTTTTACACCCTTAAAGTATGAAACTACGCCTATTTAAAATTGTATAGTGAACAACGCAACGCGTCTCTTCTTCTGAGTCCTCAACATCGTGATCTCACAGTAAACGAAGACGATGAAATCTGGCCCATATTAGCTGTTCATCTACCAACAGTTGCTGCTTGAATCTCAGAATATATTGCTACACCTATATATATATCGAGATATTGGGTTTTTGACGGATAAAACAGTATTGTTGAGTTGTTGATGGGTTTGTCTCGCAACAACTACCAATCCAAAACAAGAGGTACTAGATAATTCTTACAAGTATCGATGCAGGAAAAGAGTTCTTCTGTAGTTTGTCCATTTACGCACCGCTTGAATTACTAGCTTATTTTGAAAATCCAGAGTTGGATATATACAGTGAAAAGACGGCACTGGATCAGGGTAGACAATTCTTAATACAGCTTGTATTGCCTTGATGCTTGGTCAAGGTGCGCCGGCGCCGATTTACAACCATTGAGACACCAATTCGTGGCCAGGATCGCTAGAACCACACGGGCACGGATCTATAACGCTCATCTCAAAATCAATCGCCTTTACCTTGCCATTTGACTTGATGACGTTTCCTGCGTGCCAGTCGGTTTGGCGGATTCCACATTGAAGTAGCGTGTCGTTCACATCTTCCCACCCTTCCGGTAGCTCGTCCCTATCGTAGTCACCATCTGCTTCCAAGTACTCAATCAAGATGTACAGCTTGGTAGACCCATCGGGCTTATACACGACACCATGCGAGTACATCTCTGGTGCACAGTATTCCTCCGTCGGGAGTAAATGCTTCAACCGTCGGTAGGTATGCACTTCATTTAGGTACGATGGTCCGTTCTTGAACGTTTTGAGTACCTTTCGACATCCGCCCCTATAGTGACCAACGTATACCGCAGTGTTGAACTTCTTTTTGTCGCTCGAGTCAGGAATGTAAGCATCGGTCCGTAGCTGTTCTACAACTTCAAAGTCGCAGAAATCTAATGTGGTAGCACCGCCAGACGTAACTGCGAACTGCTTATGTTGCTGTTCCCGGTATGCTTTCGCCGAATTGTTAAAGTACTCAAACACGTCTTCGATATCCTCCCCGTTCTTGTCGAAATCCGCATCGATCTTTTCCCTAAACTCTTTGACCTCATTGTCGCTGAGCTTGTCGATAGCATCTACACCCAGTTCGTCCAACCTGGTGAACAATTCCTGCAAAGACGGAAACACGTTGAACAGCTGTGTGATTATAAAACAGAAGAATTTCCAGTAGAACCCCTCATCTTCTCTATTCACAGTGATGGCGCTTACATCAGCTTGAGGGATCTCGGCTCTTTCATTCGCCGACCAACTACAGCAGTCTGACGACTTGAGTCGTATACTCTACTAGACGAAGCTTCTCCACTTGCTGGTTGGGGAACCTTGGGTTCCTTCTTCATCCTCTTATTTGATGGGGACCCAGCCTTATTAGCTGCTGACCTGCTTCGCTTCCCTGGCTGATGTGAAGCTGCACTTGGATCCCGAGCCGGCGTAGTGGCTGTAGAGGACGTCCTTCTCCGTGTTCTAGTTGCAACCGGGCTGCTTTCAGATTCAGTCTTGCCACCAATTTCCGGTTCAATACCCTCGTCGTCGATAGTATTCAAATTAGATCCAGTTCTTTCCTCTTTTTCTGCTTTTGGCTTGTACCAAAATGGCCCATTCCGTCTCTCCATGTTCGTTACTTTATCCACCTTGCAAAACACCATACTTGTCCCGTCCAAGACCACAAATGACCGTGCACCATGCATCAGGGAATATTTAAACGCCTGCTGTGAGGCATCACGAAACACCCGTTCACATACTTTCATCTGCCTTGTATAAACCTCATTCATCATGCGTTTATCAGGCAACTTTGCTTTTCCAATCTTCGCTTGCAACATATCCTTGGAAATTCGCAATGCATCTTCATCTTTAATCTTCTCCCTACCACCGAACGCCGAATTACCGTCATCTATACGCTCGCCTATAGCACTGTATGAACCAGCCGACATGCCAGAGTCAAGCCGCTTGACTTCAACAGTAGTCAAAAGAGTATACCGTCCACCCATTTTCAGCCAAACAGTCCCATCAGGTACCATCCTTTGGAAACTTTCGTCTCTTGATTCAAACCTATTGTTGAGCTTTCGATTTTGAAAGCTTTTTAAATTGTTACCACAGAAAATGAGTTCGCAATCCATGGCTAGTTTCAGTTCTGCATTGAACGTCTTAAGCCAGGGACTATAGTTGAAATACATCGCGAGTAGGTTAAAGAACTGCTGAGGGAGACACTCATTCCCATCTTCCCCCATGCAATCGAATAGATTGGTACCTCCAAAAGGAAAACTCGTAAGTTCCAGGTCCACTGCTTTCAAAAATTTCCTTGCTTTCTTTTCGTCGATAATATGGGCATCATTTTTGGCAGCACGCTTGAAATTGAACCACATGGCCGTGGAATCCAGGGGTGGGTGGCTGTTAGACTCCGTAGAATGGTTGATAATAATCTTGTTGTTGCGTACAAGGGGCCGAATATCTTTGTCTCTGGCAGTCAAATCAGCATAGATTACCGACCACAAACTGTATCCATGCAAAGGAGGGCCAGGTAATTTTTTTGACGTATAACCGAACTCTCTGCACTTGTACAAAATTTGGGTATTAGTTCGTGTTGCATTTGCCAGTACTGGATGATGAGGTGGTGCTTGTGTTAGATGATGTTTAAATATCTTCAACTTGACGTTGTTAAGAAGCTTTTTTGCATGCTTCTCTACTTGGTCCGCCCATTCGTTACACCCCGTCTCGTCGACAGGGTCCAGTCCCTTGCGCAAGTCCATTAAAAAGTTGTCAAAACTTGCAAATGTGCTCTCACCTTCACCTACACCTCCATCTCCACCTTCACTTCCATCTCCACCTTCACCTCTACCTTCGCCTTCAGATCCATATTCATCGTCATATTCATCATCGTCATCTTCACTTTCGTATTCATGGTCTCTATACCGTTCTCCACTTTTTGGCTGGTCATAGCTTGCTATTTTCGCGTCCATGTTGTTGAATAACCCAGTAGCGAACTCCTTGTCCCTAGCCCCTTCCCACCTTTAATTTAATGTAACATATTAGCATTATTTATTTTTTTTATTCAATGGATAGAACAGACTTACCAGCGTGCGCGGACAATTTGCCTACATTGTTTCAAGCAGGACTTGAAAACCTCCATAGGCTGTCAAGATTTGAACTGTTAGTTCACAAAGCAACAAAATCTTTTTGAATCTTCCATACAGTTTTTAGTCCAGGGTAGTATTCAATGGATTTTTTAGCCCCCATTTTTTCCAGTGTTGTCGTTCAGTGTAATCGCAGTTGATGTAATAGCTATCGTTTGTAGTTGGCATAATGGATTATTTTTTGTGTTGTATGAAAAAATTGGTGAGAAAAATAGGTGACTATACTGGCATTTCAGAATACCGTACATCCAGGGTATGGATGCATACAGATTAAACCCACAGAACGACCTGATATAAAAGTGGTTTAGTGTTGAATAATAAAAGTTGAAAGTTGGCGTTTTTTAAAGGATTTTTGGGCGCGCGCCTGCCCACGGTGCGGCGCATGCGGCGAACCCCTGAGTATCTATGTTGACGGTTGGCAAATGTTACAGAAACAATTAGAACTGATCACTCTATTTTCCACATTACATACTACTTTTTGAAGGTACAAATGGGCACGTGCTTGTTTTTATCTCCTATGCCCTTGTTTTATCTCCCACGCCGAGACGTTAGTAACAACCGCATGGACACGGGTTGATCACGCTTCTTTCAAAATCAAATGCCTTGACTTTGTTATTTGTTTTTGTTACATTCCCAGCATGCCAGTCTTCTTGATAGATTCCACATTGAAGCAGTGTGTCATTCACCTTTTCCCATCCGTCCGGAAGCTTGTCCACATCGTAGTCACTGTCTGCCTCCAAGTACTCAATCAAAATGTACAATTTGGTCGACCCACCGGGCATATACATGACACCATGTGAGTAGAGTTGTGGCGCACAGTACTCCTCCGGCGGGAGTAAATGCTTCAACCGTCGATAACAGTACACCTCGTTGAGGTACGATGGTCCATCACGGAACGTTTTGAGCACCTTTCGACACCCATCCCCACAGTGACCAACGTATACCGCAGTATTTGGCTTCTTTTTATCGCTCGAGTCAGGAACGTAAGCGTCGGATCGTAGCTGCTCTACTACTTCAAAGTCGGGGAAATTCAACGTGGCAGCACCACCAGCTGTAAAAGCGAACTGCTTATGGTGGTGTTCCCGGTACGCTTTCGCCGAATTGTTAAAGTACACAAACGCGTCTTCGATATCCTCCCCATTCTTTTCGAAATCTGCATCGATCCTGTCCCTAAACTCTTTGATCTCCTTGTCGCTGAGATTGTCAATGCCACCTACGCCAAGTTCCTCCAGCCGGGTGAACAATTCCCGCAAAGACGGGAACACATTGAACAGCTGCGTGATGATGAAACAGAAGAACGTCCAGTAGAACCCCTCATCTTCTCTATTCACAGTGACGGTACTTACATTCACTTGTGGAACTTTCCCTCGCTCCTCTAGCGTCCATTCAAGGCTGTCTGGCGAGCTGAGCTGTAATAGGTTGGTAGATGTCTCCTTTTTCACCTTCTTATACGGTGACCGACCTGGCCGACTTTCCGGTGACACATTACGATGCCTGGGCGATGTGGTCCGTTTCTGACCTCTCTTCCGGCCAGCTACAGGGGCATCATTAGTTAAAATAGTTCTGGCATCAGATGCAGCAGAATTGGCACCTTCTTCAGGTACATCACCCTCATTGGCATCCACCTGGTCTGCTCCTGCATCCTCTTCTGGCTTGTACCAGAACGACCCCTCCACGTTTGTTATACTATCCACCTTGCCAAAAACCATACTTGCTCCATCAAATACTACAAATGACTGTGCACCATTCAACAGTGAGTATTTAAAAGCTTTCTCCGAGGTATCGCGGAACGCCTGTTCACATGCTTTCAACTGCCTAGCATAGATCTTATCAAGCTTGTCTCGAGGAACCGTTTCCAAACCAACCTTCTCCTGTAGCAAATCCTTGGCTCTATGAAATGCCACCTCATCTTTAACCTTCTTTTCTCCAGTAAACACCGAATCACCGTCAATGACACGCTCGCCTATACCACTATAAGCACCAGCCGACAGACCATCGCCCGGCCGTTTGACCGCCACACTAGCCAAAAGAGTATACTTTTTTTCACCCGTAACCAGCCAAACTGCTCCCTCTGGTATCATCCTTTTGAACATTTCATCTCTTTGTCCAAACCTACCGCTGAGCTGCCCGTTTCCAACACCTGCCAAGTACTCAGCAGTAGATTTACCCGAGAAAATAAGTTTGCACCCTGTAGCTTGCTTCAACTTCTTGTTAAACATACTGAACCATCTGCTATTATCGAAGTAGAACACAAGGTTATGAAAGATCCGATGAAGGAGAAACTCAGCCCCCATTCCTTCCATGCAATCATAAAAATCTGTATCCTGATGCGGAAAACTCAGAGATGGGAGGTCCACTGCGTTCAAAAAGTGTTTTGCTGCGTCGTCGTTGATAATATCGACAGTACGTTCTATACTAGCGCGCCCGAAATTGAACCACAGTGCAGTTGGATCAAAGTCTAGTTGTAAATCGACTGTATCGGGTATAGAATGATTGTTTTCAGTGTGTCCAATTGGTGGAAACTCGAAGTCCCTGGCAGCCAATTCAGCAAACATTATCGACCACAAACTGTATCCGTTTAAAGGCGGGCCGGGCAGTTCATCCGGCACATCATTACAGCCCAACTCTTCGCGGCACATGTACAGGAACGTGGTGTTTTCTTGATTTGCATTTTCCAGTACTGTATGAGCAGGCGGGTTTTCAGACAGAATGTATCTAAGGATTCGGAACTTGACTTCGTCTAGTAGGATTTTTGCGTGTCTCTCCACTTGATCCGCCCAGCTGTTACACTCCGCCTTATCGGTGGGAAGTCCAGTCCGCAAACCCTTTATGAACTTTTCAAATGATTTGTCTTCCTTCTTTATCGTTTTCGGCTTCCTGACGACTTGTTCTTTGCCTTTGTCTTCTTCTCCATCTATCATCCTATCCATATTGCGGAATAGCTCCTCAGCGTACTCTTTTTCCGTTTCCCCGTACCTCAATAATATGTGTTTAGTCATACCATGCTTTCCGTTTCTTGTATTGGATCAAACACTTACCATCGTTGGTAAAGGATGGCCCTACATTGTCTCAAGCAGGATTTAAAGCTGCCCCATGGCTGTACGAAGGGGGTGGTTAGTGCACAAAGTAGCAACCGGTATTTAAGTATTCCATACGTCAAGCAAATCAGGTTCGTATTCAATGGAGCTTTCTATGCTCATTTTTGCGTGTTGTTTATAAGTGGCATGTGTTGTGTCAGTTGTGTGAGAATTCAGCAGTGGAATCCAAAAGTTTGTTCCGCACTTTAAAACCCGCGCACCGACAGGGTCCACCCCTGAGCCGCATAGCCTCCCTCACTCCCCTGCCTACACCACACTTTTTGAGACGGCATCCATCCTACACCTTTGTTGAAGTGGAAACTGGGATTTTAGTCCGAGTTCAGCTATCCAGCTTAGGGTTTCAGTCTAATTACGCCTAATATGATGACCATGGAAAATGGAGCATCAACATGGTGATGCGGCGCATGGTCGGCTCTGATGATTATTACAGAAACGACTAGAATTGAACAATCTATATCACAACACTACGTAGATAGGTACTTGGATACAAGTGCCAATGGGCAAATTGCTTGCTTGTATCACCTTCGTAAAGGCACGAGTTCATGGCCAGGGTCGTTCGAACCACACGGACACGACGCAAGGTCACACAGCTCAAAATCAAACGCCTTGGCCATACCATTCGACTTGATGACGTTTCCAGAATGCCAATCATTTTGACGGATCCCACATTGGAGTAGTGTCTCGTTCACCTCGTCCCATCCTTCCGGAAGCTCATCCCTATCATAATCACCGTCTGCTTCGAAGTACTCAATCAAGATGAACAACTTGCTAGACCCATCGAACTGATAAACGACACCATGCGAGTACATCTCTGGCGCACAGTATTCCTCCGGAGGGAGTAAATGCTTTAACCGTCGGTAGGTACGCACTTCATTCAGGTACGATGGTCCGTCCTTGAACGTCTTGAGTACCTTTCGACACCCGTCTTTGTACTGACCAACGTATACCGCAGTATTTGGTGTCTTTTTACCGCTCGAGTGAGGAATGTGAGAGTCCGAGCGGAGTTGTTCTACAACTTCAAAGTCGCGGAAATCCAACGTGGTAGCATCGCCAGCCGTAGCAGCGAACTGATGATGATGGTGCTCCCGGTATGCTTTTGCGGAATTGTTAAAGTACACAAACGCGTCTTTGATACCCTCTCCATTCTTTTCAAAATCAGCATTGACTTTGTCTCTAAACTCTTTGATCTCCTTGTCACTGAGCATGTCAATGCCACCTACGCCAAGCTCGTCCAACCTGGTGAACAATTCCTTCAAAGACGGGAACACGTTGAACATCTGCGTGATGATAAAACAGAAAAATTTCCAGTAGAACCCCTCATCTTCTCTATTCACAGTGGCGGTACTTACGTCCACTTGAGGAACTCTCCCTCGCTCCTCGTGCGACCAATCACAGCAGTTTGACGAATTGAGATGTAGTAGCTTGCTAGACGACCATTGGCTGATTGTTCGTTGGGTACCGCCGGATTCCATCTTCCTCCTCTTAGTTGACAATGATCCAGACTGGCTAGCCGGGGATACTTTCCGCTTCTTCCCCGGTGTCCGTCCGGCAACCGGGGTGTATTCAGGTACAGCGGCCTTGTCAGTTTCTCCAGACGCAGAGGAACTGACTCCTTCAGCATACTCATTGCCTTCAGTATACTCATTGTCTTCAGTATACTCATTGTCATTAGCTAGGTCAGATCCGGCTCCCTCGTTTGGCTTGTACCAAAAGGGGCCCTTCCGCTTCTCTATGTTTGTCACTTTATCCACCTTGGAAAGCACCATACTTGCCCCATCAATCACCGCAAACGCCTGGGCGCCATTAGCAAGTGAATATTTGAAAGCCTTCTCCGACGCATCACGAAACACCCGCTCGCATGATTTCAATTGCCTAGCATATATCTCATCCAGCTTGTCTTGAGGAACATTTTTCAAACCCAGCTTCTCCTGCAGCAACTCCTTGGCTCTTTCCAATGCCACCTCATCTTTGATCTTCTTTTCTCCAGTGAACACCGAATAATCATCACCAACACGCTCGCCTATCGCGCTATATGCACCAGCCGACAGACCCGACTCTGGCATTTCGACTTTAACCGCCGCCAAAAGAGTGAATTTGTTGCCCATTTTCAACCAAATCGTGCCTTCTGGTACGGCATCTTTAAATATCTCATCCCTTGACTGAAACCGACTGTTAAGAACCCGATTTCGAAGGTCTTTAAAGTTGTAACCGCGCATGAAAATTTCGCACCCCGCGACTCGCTTCAGTGTGGCATTCAACGTATCAAACCATTCAGTCATATTCTCGAAATATGACACCATCTGGTCGAAGAACTTCGGGAGATACCCATTGAAACTTGATCCCATGCAATCGGACAGGCAACATGATCGAAGTGGAACAGACGTAGGGTCAAAGTCCACTGCGTTCAAGAGAAGCATTGCTGCCTGTTCGTCGATAATATGTACATCGTCGGCAGCACGCTTGAAATTAAACCACATTGCCGTAGAGTGCCCATACTTATCTAAATTGTCTTCATGTTGAGGAGGATCATTGGTGGTATCGGTTCCAGTTTGTTCATGGGCCGGGAACTCGGGGTCTCTGGCAGCCAAATCGGCAAACATCATCGACCACAAACTGTACCCATTGAAAGGTGGCCCAGGTAGTACTCTTGACTCGTCGTCACAGCCTAGCTCACCACGGCACAAATGCAGAAATTTGGTGTTTTCTTGCGTCACTTCGCGCATCATAGTGTGCTTTGGCGGGTCATGTCTCAAAGTACGTTCAATGATCCTTACCTTGATGTCATCTAGAAGCGTTTTTCCATCCTTCTCCACTTGGTCTGCCCACTTGTTACACGCCGCGTCGTTTATAGGCTCCAGTCCATCACGTAAACCCATTAAGAAATCATCAAAGCTTTTGACTTCTTCATCTCCGTCGCTCTCGCAGGCGTTGTTGCATTTGTCTTCTGGTGTCAGTACAGGCTCGGTCTTGTAACGTTTTAATTTCTTGTCCATATTCTCACAGAACCCTTTGCTGAAGTCCTCGTCTTCAGGAAGTTGGTCGCTCCTTCAATTGATGTTAGTACCAGTATGATTATTGGGTTTCTATTTGATATAGTACGTACCACCGGGTGTAGAGGATGTCCCTGCATTGATCCAAGCACGTCATGAATGTTTGCAAAGGCTGGAAGGTTTAGTTGTTAGTTCAGAAGTGATAAGGATTCTTTGAAGGATTGAATTGCATACTCTATACTTGAAATAGCATAGTTCAATTCGTGGTTCAGGGGACATTTTTCGTCGTTCAGTAATGCCTGGTAGATATCGGTTGTTCAGTGTCTGTGTATGAGCTGATAAAAGTGGTGACAAGTTGGCAAACTAGATGGCATCTTCTTTTCATATTTCCGAGTTCTGGCAGAATTTACCATGGTGAGTATCATCTATTTCGGGTTAATTGGTGATGGCCATATTAAAGATGCCACTTATAAGTACTTTTGGCCCGCCGATGAGCCGCACCGCACGCACAGCCCTACCAAGTTTGATGAAATCACCTCTTCAATGACGCCATTTAATGTCCCCCATCATTAACATCTTGTTGGATAGGGGATTGAATTTTAATTCTAAATTCAATTAACGGGGTGCCTGTGATCCTGTATGTTCGTGCTTAATAGGAAACACAATGGGAAAGTTGAGCGTACCAACAGAACGATACGCCGCGTGCGGCGGAGCGTCTACGGATGGTATAGATCTGTCAAGAGTCACCGACAACTGAGATTGGGCAGTAAATATCAACCTCATATATAGTTACGTGCAAATGGACAAGACTCGTTGTTAGAGGCAGTGCCGGGGAGAGACACGAAACCTTGGCGCAGCGTAGCTTGGCCATAGCCATGGTCCTATCGTATAGAAATAGCCGTGCTCTTTCATGCAAGGTCCCTATAAACTTAACAGACTACTTTTTATGCCCCTACCTTTTTCTACTTTCAATACTTGCTCAGTTCTATGTTAGACTTCGAACCATCTTATAGTCAGCACATGTACCCGCCGTTGTAGGTCAACACGGTCGTTTCACTTTTGTCGAGACATCAGTTCACTAGCCAGTGCCATTACAACCACAGGGACAAGAATCACGCTCATTTCAAAATTAATCGACTTGAGTTTGCCATGGGATTTAATACCGTTGCCAGTCAGATTGGCGGATGCCGCATCAAAGTAGCATGTCGTTCACCTCTTCCCATCCATATCAAATCACCGGCCAATGTCATTACAGCCACACGGACAAGGCTCCAATACGCACATCTCAAAATCAATTGCCTTGAGCTTACCATTTGTTTTAATAACGTTGCCAACGTGCCAGTCATTTTGATAGATCCCGCATCGAAGCAGCATATCATCCACCTCTTCCCATCCTTCCGGAAGCGCGTTTATACCATAACCACCGTCTGATTCCAAATACTCAATCAAGATGTACAACTTTGTAGACCCATCCGGCATGTACATGACACCATGCGAGTACATATCTGGCGCACAGTATTCCTCTGGAGATAGCAAATGCTTCATTCGTCGGTAACAGTACACTTCATTGAGGTACCCCGGTCCATCAATGAACGTTTTGAGTACCTTACGACTCCCATCCCCGCAGTGGCCAATGTATACCGCAGTATTTGGCTTCTTTTTGTTACTAGAGACCGAGTAAACGTCGGTCCGTAGCTGCTCTACGACTTCAAAGTCGCGGAAATCCATCGTGGTAGCACTGCCAGCTGTATTAGCGAACTGCTTATGATGGTATTCCTTATACGACTTCGCCGAATTGTCAAAATACTCAAACGCGTCTTCGAAATTCTCCCCATTCTTGTCAAAATCGGCATCGATCCTGTCCCTAAACTCTTTGATCTCCATATCGCTGAGCTTGTCGAGGGCATCTATACCAAGTTCATCCAACCTGGTGAACAATTCCTGCAAAGATGGAAACACATTGAACAGCTGCGTGATAATAAAACAGAAGAATTTCCAATGGAACCCCTCATCTTCTCTATTCACGGAGATTGTACTAACATCCACTTGTGGAACTTTCCCTCGCTCCTCTTGCGACCAATCACAACAATTTGACGAGCTGAGATGTAGTGGTTTATTAGACGACGCTTCAGGTTCCTTCTTTACCCTCTTATTCGGTGACGAGTCAAGCTGACTAGCCAGTCGCTTCCCGGACCGGGCGCGTGCCGCAGCATCTGTTGGTGCGGCTGCCACTCCTGCGGCTGGATCACCAGTTGCAGTTGTGGCAGCTTCTTCAGATTCATCACGCTCATAAACAGCACCCATGACAGCTTCTACCTGCTCCCTTTCCGCTTCTGGCTTGTACCAAAATGGTCCCTTTAGGTTAGATACCTCATCCACCTTGCAAAACACCATACTTGCCCCGTCAAACACCACAAACGCCGGGGCGCCATGCATCAACGAATACTTAAAAGCCTTCTCCGAACCATCACGAAACACTCGTTCACATGATTTCAGCTGCCTATTATAAATCTCATCCAGTTGATCATCACCAAACGATGACAAATCAACTTTTTTTCGCAACATCCGTTTGGCCATTCGCATCGCGTCCTCATCTTTAATCTTCTCCTTCTTCATCTCACTAAACACCGAATATCCATCATCGACACGCTCACCTATAGCACTATATGCACCAGCCGACATTCCAGCACCAAGCCGTTCGATCTCGACAACAGCCAAAAGCGTATACTTGCCGTCTATCTGCAACCAAACAGACCCATCTGGAACAATTTCCCTGAAGACTGCATCTCTTGATTTAAGCTTTTGACTAATTTCCTGGGTTTTCAAAAAGTGAGCAATTGCATCACCATGAAAAAAAATGAGCTTACAGTTCATGGTCCGTTTCAGTTTTTCATTGAAACGCCTGAACCAGTAATTTTGATCAAAAAATGACACGAGTTGTTTATAAAAGTCTTGAAGGACAAACTCCGGCCCATTTCCTTCCATGCAGTCGGAAAGATCGGTATCAGTAGGAATCCCCATACATGTAATGTCCACTGCTTTCAAGAAACGTCGGGCTGCTTGTACATTGATAATCTGGAGAGCATGTTCCTTGGTAGCACAACGCCCAAAATTGAACCACATTGCCGATGACTGGAAACTCCACTTTGAATCGCCGTCGCCTGTATTCGCCGTGGAACTCTCGGTGCTGGTTTCTATGAGCGGCTGGAACTCTGAGCACCTGGCGACCAAATCAGCAAAAATCACCGACCATAGAGAATATCCTCTCATTGGAGGACCAGGTAACCGTTGTGCCGTAATACCTAACTTGTCATGGCACAAATGCAAGATTTTGGTGTTATCTTGAGTTGCAGTTCCGAGTATAGGATGGGTAGGCGGGTATCTTGATAGAATATTCTCAATGATCCTTAACTTGACGTCGTCCAGAAGCATTTTAGCGTGCTTCTCCACTTGGTCTTTCCATTTCTTGCACCGTGACTTGTTGATAGGCTTGAGATCCTCATCCAACCCCTTTAAAAAGTTATCAAAACTGTAAGTGGTAACCTCGTCTTCACCGTCTGTAGGCCCTTTTTCTTCTACACTGAGTTCACTATCGTCACTATCGTCACTATCGTCAATATCGTCAATATCGTCACTGTCATCACCTTTTTTTCCCATGTCGTGAACTTTGGCCTTGCCTTTGGACGTCCCCACGCTCACGTTGTCGACCTGTTCTTTGCCTGTCACACGTGGGACCTTTACATCTTTGCCATCCCTGTACCTTTCTAGTCGATCGTCGAGGTTCTCAAAGAACCCTTTGCTATACTCCTCGTCTCCGGGAAGCTTGTCGCTCCTTAACTTAATGTTAGTACTGCTATGGCACTTTGATTTTTTTGTTAGTTAATAAATACCATTGCGCGTAGAGTATGTTCCTGCATTGTTCAAGAGATTTGAGGAATGTAAGATCAGGCTAGAAGATTTTTTGGTTGTTAGTGTACAAGTTACAAGATATTCTGGAACAATGCATACTGTGTAGTAATGGCAGTATACAATAGACGGTTCAAGGCACATTTCGTTTCATCCAATAAGTTCAGCCGTTTAGTACCATCAGATGCTCAGGAAATCCACAGTGTCGTTGAAAGTGTGTGAGCCGGAATGTTGAATGTATTTCTGAAGCAAATCACGAGATACGAATGTGTGTCCAGAGTTACAGCTGAACTCTGTTTATGACATTAGAGTTCCAGGTCATGAGCCGCATCCTCTACATTTAACATTACGCTTTTGATGATTGCAGTGCAGAGGAAGAGACGGTAAGTGTGGTGGTTTTCCATAAAGTCGTTGAGTCGAAAATAAATTGCCGGTCCGACGCTGGATCTTTAAATAGGGCACATATTCTATCTACAATAATACTGCACCGAAGGAAAAAACAAGAGTACTTCATTAATAAATATGCTATCAATTAAGCCACCAGATAACGTAGCCATAAAGTAATATTGTACAAGAAAATACCTAAACTCGTCTACTAAATGCCAATTCTCTGTGCACGAGAGAGAAATACCGACGAGATCACTGTAGCGACAGGCTTGACTTGATGCGTCTCAGCCGGATCGATGGGTTGTGTGAGGGGCGTCACACAGCTGTTTTCAGATCATTGTCAACATCGATATAGAAACAACACTGTCCATATGGCCGCACCACACATTCCGACGGACCAATCTCCAACGGCTGATACATCAGTAACTGTACCCCACTGAACACACGCTTCATTTCACCAAAAAACTCCAAATGCAACCTTGTCAATGGCTGAACCGTATGCACAAATACCGTCCTCACCGACGGAACATGCCGCTCACCTTCCATCCTTTTCATCTCTGCCGTCAACATATCAATCCCCTGTACCGCACGAGTATCAAGAACCACAGTAGTCAACGCCCTTCCTGCCTCAGCAAGCGCCGCAAGTACTCCAGACCACTGCTCCACTTGCCACAACTCCAACCGCACTTCAAGCAACGTCACGAACCGGTTCCGTTTCAACAACCCTAGCAACGCCTGCGGGTCCTCCATCGATCCAAACACCACGCTTGTAAGATTACCAAACTGTACATCCAAGATACTCATGTTACATCGTGCCGACCGTAGATTCTCCACCTGCGGCAAAACCCCTTCCACAAACTCATCACTCTGCCATGTCAATGTCTTTACCCTTCGTGGCACCCAAAAATAATTCACCATGCTTCTCTTCAAGTTTCCTACATCTATCCGTGGGATACACAGATTCGTTAGTTTTGACGACCGACCAAGACATTTCCTAGCTGTACTCATGAACTCGTCGTCCACCACTGCAGGCGAGAATCGACAGTCTGTTTCAAATAACTGTATAGATCTTGGCAACACTCCTAGCGGGAACGCATGTGCCAGTACATGACTGTACGATGTTGTATC
>JAKTQM010000924.1:0-11172 GCA_030558825.1 Blastobotrys niveus
GGTGGCGTGTTCGCGGCAGAGACCACAACCGAAGGCGCCATCGAGCTAGTTCTGCTAGGACCACCAAATTCGGTCTCTGAATCTTCATAATACTCCCCGATACTACTTGAACCTCCACCACTGGTGCTCCCACTACCTCCTCCTCCTCCTGTACCACCACTACTACCACCAGCACCACCACCGCCATGGCTAGTGGTGGTGGATGCCCTATCATCATAGTAATCATCATAATACCCCTCAGTCAGTATCTCGCCAGGATTGATTCTATTAGTGCGCATGCTGAGATTCACCCCTAGTTTCTGCAACGACGTCAATGTATGCCGCCTAGTTCGTTTATACGGGCTAGTGTCCTTGACCTGTACTCTATTGTGTTCCACTGGCAGGATATTCTCGGCCATTTTAAGCGGCACATTATTATTATGGTGCGCCTCATCCCAAGTGGCGCGTGCGGCTTGCAGTTCCTGCCACCATTCATCATTGCCCAATTGTCTCTCCACGCGGCCCACTGCATCTGGAGCATTATGGATAATAGTTTCATATGCAGAGTTTGCCCCTGAGCTTAAACAAATGACCAACACTGTCGCCTTGATCCGTAGTTTGTCAAGCAACATTTCGATCCGTTGTTTCTCGTTATCAACGTCTTCTTGATACTCTACAAATACAACCACCCGCAACGCATGTTGTTTCCACGCTGGAACGGTACGTAGAATGGCACCCATTTGTAAGATCAAAGTGTAAGTATCAAAATTGGTGGTCAGTGCTGTGACTTTGCCGTTCTCATCAGTCAATTGCGCCGACATTTGAATCGGGTAAAGGTCAATAAACCCTTGACCCTGTTTCTCTTGAATACCTCCTGATGAAATGACGTTAGGGAACTCCAGTCGCGGGAAACCCTTGGCAATGGCAACGTTAGCTTGCAGTTCCAACAGGTCTTCTACAATATGAACCCATTGTGTCACAGTGATGGGATCTTCTTTGCGTAACCCGTCAGTAGGGAGCCGTTCCATGTCGATAGCTTGGAAACTTTCATACCGTGGCCGTGAAATCTCTGGATAATGATTATGCTTTTCAAAGAATCCCAAAAAGATAAGATTTGGCCGCATGTTACCTAACCCAGATCCCAAGTACACGTTTCTTGCACCCCATACAACATCGGGTCCCGCAGCGATTTGTACAAATCCCTTGACTTTGGTCACGACACGTAACTCGTTCCATGCTTGTTGTTGTTTCTTGAGCTCGCTAAACATGTGGGATTCAGCAACTTCGTCATTGTTGGTAGAAATGACATGGCCAAGAATATACAACCCACCCTTTTTCAAATGGTTGCAAAAATGAATCAAGCTCCAGCTTGTGCGCGGATCATCCACCAGCAGCAAAATCTGGGGTCGCCAGTACTTAACATGGTCTTGGCGTAACCGGAGGAGGTACTTCCTTACCTGGTGGTAAATCAAGCTCTGTGATACATCGCCCCATGGTTTCGCTGGCGAGACATAATGAATCAACAGAAACAACACAGTAAGGAAGATAATCATTGCAGACGCAGAGCTTCGATCTGCCACAAACATGGCAAAGATACAACCTGATGCGCCAACTCCTGCCGTCGTGCTGTTGAAATACCGAAATGAGGGCCGGAAGTTTGGCGCGCTGGCAATCTTCAGCAGGAAACATGCAAGGTTAGTAACCGTGAACGTCATGAGATATGCCATGGTAATGAACACGGCGATTTGATTGATATCAAAAAACAAGGTGACTTGACACAATAAATAAGTTAGCAAGATCGCATACACTGGGTTGTCTCCGCCCTTTCTTGAAGCTTTGCCAAAAATGGACATATACGGCAGGAGATTGTCTCTAGAAAACGCCTGGAGAAGCTTTGCCGCGCCAACCACCCCCATCAATGCTGAGTATAACGAAGTAGAAAGTTCCCCCATGAGAATCAGGTAAGATGACATGTTGACGTTCTGGATCACTTGAATGTCTTGTTGGAGTAGATCTCTTGATACACTGCTGCCAATGGCCAGGATCACCAGCATGTACAGTACAAACGTGTTAAGCAACCCCCATAGCGTACCTTTGGATATACTCTTGGATGGTTTTCGCAAATCACCAGACATGCTGGCACCAGCAAAGATACCACTGGTCGCTGGGAAGAAGATCCCAAACATATCAGCAAACGTTGGACGTTTGTTACTGTCACTTCCAGCAGCACCTTTGGTGAAATGCGGTAAGAAATTCTGTTTGATTGTGTGCCATGATATCCCCGTGTACAAACCATTCGCCGGCATCACCAATGCAGAAATCGGGATTGATAGCACTGATACCGTCAAGATCACAAACAATAACCGACCAGATTTGGCGAAGAACGATGATCCTATGATGCATACCGCTGTACATGCTACCAGCAGCACGGTGGAGTAGAACAACGTCCATGCCGGTCCCTCGGGTATGAATTTGGCGAGATAGCCATTCTCTGATCCAAAGTTGGAAATCAGCGGCTCAAAGAACCCTGCCACGTTAAGACCTCTAGAAAAAAAATTATTAACTTGTTAGCATGTGCATCTTTGTTAATCAAGAGAAAGAGATAAAACCTACGTATTCAAAATCTGGCCAATGTAAAACACCACGCCAATGCTACCACCGAATTCTGGACCAAGAGATCTACTAATCATGTAATAAGCACCACCACCACGTACTGTCCCGTTGGTAGAGATCGCTGAAATCGATAACGTAGTAAGCAAATCCACGCCGTAACTGAGCAGCAGTAACAAGATAGTGCCCAAGATCCCCGCTTGGCCGATGATAAAACCGAACCGCAGAAACATCAAGATAGACAGTACATTGAGCGTGGTAGGGATGAACACCCCGTTAAACGTGCCCAGCTTGTTAGACTTTTTCTTGTGGCTATCGCTTTTGCCATTGCCGTGAGTATCAGTGTTGGCATTGAGGTGGTGCGTGTTCATGCGTCGTATGGGTTTGCGTTCTGTTATGGTATTAGTAGGGTGTTGTTGTTGTTGCGAATCGCTAACCTGGCGATCTCTGCCATAAAATTGCCGTCTAGCCAGGTTGCGCATCTCTGCTTTGTATTGTAAATGAGGGTCAGGAACGTTACTGAATTCATTCTGAGGTTGTTCAGACATTTTATTCAGTTATAAAGAAAGTAAAGAAAGGAAAGATGAGGAGTAGATGCAAAAAGAGAGAGGAAGGGCAGCAACTAATGAAAGGATAAGATAGGATACAAAAAAAATAATACACGAGAGAAGGAGGGCATCTGTGTGTCCTGCAGGCTAATAATAGCGAGAGAGGGAGAGAGAGAGTATGTGTATGTGTGCGTGCGTGTGTGGATGGATAGATTTCGAAATCTGCAGTCTCCAATGCGGGCGTAATTTAACGGCAGCGGGAGGACGCCGCCTAATAATTTTGGTCTACCGATCGCCGATGAAAGGGGGGTTGAAGGTGGGGTGACGTAACATAGAATGCTGGGGCTTTTGATGCCTTTTGAGACATGGCTGCTAATCCGTCTGGGCCAGAAGTTCACATGCTGTCATTTCATCATAGTTTGATATTGTAGAAATAGGTTGAATTAGTAAACATATAACATAGAATAGGGGGAAAATGTACGCATAGAAATTTGTGTCCTGTAGATCATTGTGATTATTAACCAACACACATCACACAACGACAGGTCTAGCAATATCATCCCAATAGCTTGTGCTCACACAAATCAGGCATAGATATACATCAAAGCTGGGATAATAACCACCAGTATGCTATGGCTACGTAAGTCTAGAGCGGAGGGTATATACCAAATTCAAATAGGTTATGACGAATGACGAACGAAATCCACGGATTAAAATGACTCCAATCCTGCTAGAACGTGTGTCCATGTGCGGCTTAAAACGGGAGTCAAGCTACTACTACTAAGGTCAAGATCAAGATCAACATATACAGGGCAAATCATATCGCATTAAGGAACTATAACTCATACATCAATATGTGACACTATGACCGCATAGAAAAGCTATGACGGCTACGGATTAGATACCAACACCTCGTAACCGCATGATAAATACAATAAAAAGAACCAAATAACAAAAAATGCTCGTATGAGATCCACCCCTAAGATGCGAAACTCCACTCAACGCCCTAGTCGTAAACTAGCTGCTCCTCGCGCTGCCAAACATTCTCCTGGGCGGCATCTTTACGGTGTTGATTAGTACTCTTTGCTTTATGCTGACCCAACTTTGAAGACATATTTCCCTTTTTGGCGTTATCAAATCGTGCCTATTATCACCCGATAGGTATAGGATGCTTTTGGTTAGTTGAGTTGATGCGTGTACGAAATATTAAACCTATCAACTTACCGCTGCTGCTTCAGCTGCTGCCTCGCGGGCATTTTTGCCACTGGTGGTATCACCACCGGTAGACCCTGTCGCTTGGGATAACGTTGTACCTGTAGATCGTTTGAATGGCTTTGCGCCATGTTTCGTAGTACTCTTGCTACTACCGCCAATGGTCTGCCCGGATTTAGAGTTTGGGTGTCCGGATTTGCTGCTGCTATTGCCCATGATTGTACTGAAGGTCGCGTTCAAGACAGAAGGAAAAAGGTGTGCGACCAAAAAAATGGAGGAGGCGGCGGGCCGACTCCGATTGGCAGAAGGCTTGGCAGAGTAAGAGGAGAGAGAGAGAGATATTGAAAGAGATGCAAAAACACAGATTAGAAAGATGAAATATTTACAAGATTTTTAATTATTATTAATTACAAAATTTAAATCTAATTCATGGATTTGACAATTGTTGCAGCCCACGGACTGCCCTTGTATGGACGCGACAAGAACTGAATCAACGCATTATCACGACCCATACCACTCTCCTTGTAGCACTTTTCAAACACAGCGTGTCGTTCTGATTCGTTGCAAGCCTTAGCCAACGACCCCCAGTCGAACACTTCTAATGGATCAATAATACTCAACCGCTGTCGCCAGATATTCTCGACGAATTCTGGATCAACTTGGACATGCTCTAGCGAGTTGAGAATCACTCGGTACGAATCGTGTTTCTTGTTGATACCATAGATATCGTACGTCTCAATGATCCCCAATGTCACTTCAGTGTTTCGCCACTGAGGCACAAGACTCAGCAGTGTGTTGAGGAAAATAGCGCTCATTTGCGGGCGACTCTCGCTGTAGATTGTGATGATGTTCTTCAAGTATGCATATGCGTTGGTGGTCATTTTAGGGTTAGCTTCAAAAAAGTGGGTTAGCAGCGAGTATGTGAGAATGTTATACATTCGTTCTTGCACGGTTGGTGCCACATTTGCCAAAAACGCCTGCCAGATATCGCGCAGTTCATCAATGTTCTTATTAGCAGCCCAGCATCGTTCCATCAGCCGATGAGCAGCAGAAGGATGACATGCAATGGCATATGGCGTTTGCTTGTTGACAGCTTCATAAAAGAAAGTCTTGCCCACATCAATGTTGGCACAATCACCAATAAAAGTCTCATGAATTCGAGCCAGATAGTAGTCTTCCCGTGGGTATTGTCGAACCACCTGGCCAAATAACTTCAAAGCGTCTGGGATTCGATCATAAATGATATATGCTCGGCACAGGGCGTGCTCCAGATTGATTGAAGATTCCTCTTCTCGAGCCCAGTTGTAAATTCGCTCAATCTCCTCGATTGGTCGGGCATCAGCCACCATCAGATCAACCACTGCACCAACGACCTTTGGAGCCTTGGCGACGGCGTAGTTTGGTGACTGCTCATCTTGCAAAAACGAGCTCCACCATTCGTAACCTCGACGAGCGTCCCGCATAGTTAAATAACTCGTAATCATCTGCATCATACCAAATTCTGTAATATGTACAACTCCATTCTTAAGATCTTTGGCGATTTGGTCCATATACCCAAGGAGTTCCGCAGACTGTTTCGCCTTTTGCTTACCTCGTAACGTCGAGATGACCTTTGTCAGCTGTTTTTGCCCGGTTCTAGAAGACGAATGGATCCCCTGGATAAGTGTTGACACTTCTTGCGGTAAAAACAGATTGGTATCCTTGAGCCGGTCGTAGATGGCCATGGCAGCTTGTATCCCGTTCAGCTTGCCGTTTTTATTCTGTGTTGACGAAAGCACTAGCTCGTGGAAATCTTTCAACTCTGACTTATATGCATCTCGAGCAAGTTTCTTGTTTTTTGGGTCCACCTCATCCTTGGTCTCTGTCTTTGCGTAATATCCATCTTGAATATTCTTGTTGAACTGCGGCTGACTAGTTGATAACGGTCGTCGGTTGATGGTGGTTGAAGAAGATACTCCGTTTTGACCTAGCACTACATGATATGAAGATGGCCCCGGTGTTGAAACAGCTCTTGTCAGGGTTTTGGCTGTCAAAGCAGCTTTAGTTCCCACTGCGAATCGAGCTATAGACATTGGTGGCGTTATGTGATATATAGATTTAAAAAAGTGGTGAGAAAATATAAAATGATCCTTGGAAAAAAAACGGGGCCCTTACTGGATAACGGGGTGAAATTTTTTTTTTTATTTTTTCAGGTTTCTCCCAATCGATTTTGGGCATCAAAATCCGGTTTCACCACACATATATTTTACACCGCATTCATCCGTATTCTCATCCGCTCCACGACTCTTAGACAATAATATGAATGCGATTAAATATTCGCATACTCTGTGGTCACCATCAGATACCGTCAAGGATGTGGCAGAAACTTTAGGTATCGCGAACCTACCTGATGAAGTAGCCAAATCCCTAGCGATGGATATTGAATACCGAATCCATGAAATCATTGAACAAGCATTGAAGTTTATGCGTCACTCCAAAAAAACAACATTAACAACAGGAGATATTTCACAAGCATTAAAAGTTCTTAATATTGAACCTCTCTATGGGTACGAATCCAAGACGCCGTTGAAATACCGAGAAGCGATGGTGGGACCGGGCCAGACGCTTTACTATATTGACGACGACGAAGATGTTGATTTTGAACGTATCATCAACCAACCGTTACCGAAAGTGCCGCGTGCAGTGTCGTTTACGGCCCACTGGCTTGCAATTGAAGGTGTCCAACCAGCTATTCCTCAAAACCCACAACCACAAGAAATTAAGGCCATGCCACCACAGTTACGTGGATCGCAAACCAACCATTCCATCACCGCCATTGCTCAGGATATGGATGTCAAGCCACTGGTCAAGCATGTCATTTCCAAGGAGTTGCAGTTATATTTTGATAGAATGGTGGATGCCCTGGTGGTTAAAGATGACGAACAATTACGAACTTCTGCATTGAACAGTCTGCGCCACGACCCAGGGTTACATCAACTCGTGCCGTATTTTGTACAGTTTGTACAAGAAAAGGTGTCGCAAAATTTGAAAACTAACTTGACTGTGTTGACAACCTTGATGGATGCTATTGATGCGTTGTTAACTAACCCGACTATATTTATTGAACCATATGTTCACCATCTAATGCCATCGGTACTTACGCTACTACTAGCGAAACGAGTGGGGCCAAAGAACCAGATTGGTAGCGAATCATATCTTGTAAGGGACTATGCGGCGTCCTTGTTGAAGAAGATTTGCGACAAGTTTGGCGGCACTTATCAAACGTTGAAACCTAGAGTCACTCGAACATTGATGAAAGGGTTCATGGACACTTCTCGTCCTGCTGGTGCCTTGTACGGTAGCATTATCGGGCTCAAGGCGCTGGGAGACGAAGTTGTACGAGTTGTGATTTTGGGTAATGTCCGACCATGGTACGAAGGCGTGAAACCAAAGTTGAAACCGGAGGATTTGGAGATTGTATTCAACGCCTTGGTTGGAGCATTACGAAGTCTCAAGATGAAGGATGGTAATGGTACACCCGATGAAAAGAAGGAGAAGCTTGATCAGAAACTGGGCAAAGACTTGGCAGACCAAGTTGCAGCATTGGAAGATGGAGAAGAAATAGCTAACGGGATCATCCCAGTTTATATATCCAGTAACTCGAACGGATCACAATAAAGAAACGATATTTATTTCCTTTACTACCATCGAGCCGCTCGGGCGCGCTCCCGTCGCCCTTTTTCTATTAATTTTTTTTAACGTGTAAATGTTTCACTTATCTTATCTTTATCAATATACCAAATGAAGTGAAATGCCGCCAAAAAAGAAGAAAAAAGTAGACATCTACGACTCACAAGAGCCGAATCCAGCTGGATTGTTCTACAAAAAATTATATGATCAACAGGGGATGCAAAAGTACCGATTTTCGATCTGGCCGCGAGTAGAGAAAAGAGTTGCAATGCGGATGAAATTTGTTAATGAAAACGGTGGCAAATTATACCAAGATGCAGAGAAGAGCAAGGTGACACATATTTTAGTTGATAGCACCCAGTCAGAAGCAGCGGTTCTCGAAGGTATCGGCTGGGATCAGGTCCCTGACGGGATGCAGTTGGTTCATTGGTCATGGTTTCAAGACTCGGTCACAAATCAAGCGATCCGGCCGGAAGAATCCTACCGTCTTCGATCTCAGAAGCTTAAACCAGGTGAGAAGAAATCCAATAATGCGTCCAGCAGCAGTTCCTCCACACCTCCCCCAGCGCCGTTGGAGTTTGTAGGCGGATACACACCGTCTGCTCGCGATCTAATATGGTGCGAGTCATTGCTCCAGCGTACCATGTCAAAGTTGGAAACCCCCGATAGAATCCTCAACGAATTCCAGTCGAATTTATTTCACCCCAACATCTGGGCCATCATTGCTCTGACTGTTTTCCATGACTATTACAAACACGACCAGTTTCGGGAACGCAACTACAACCAAGCTATATACAAGTTGCGTGACCACAAGACGCAAAAGATTGTGTTGCGTAAAGAAGCACAACGAATTGGCATTACTGACGGGTTGGCGGAAAAAATAGACATGCTAGTACGTACTGGCTCACATCCAGATCTCAACATGATTTTAGACGACACGTCGTTTGGTCTTATCAACGAATTTATGGGTATTTGGGGCGTCGGCAAGGCGACCGCCGAAAAGTTTCTGCGTCAAGGCTGCCGCACGTTGGAGGATGTGGCTCGCCGCAATGACCTTGACAAGTACCAACGTATCGGGCTTGAGCATTATAAGGATTTCAACGCCAAAATCCCTCGGAATGTCGTTGAGCAGCATTTCAAAGTAGTGAAGATTGCCTTGGCAACGATTGACCCACGTGCCGAGGCACGATGCATGGGGTCGTTCCGCCGGGGCAAGCTCGAGTGTGGTGACATTGATATCATGATAGTGAAGGAGAACGAGGAAAATGCCAACGCCATGGCACGGATCAAGGATCGGGTCGTGGAGTATCTCGAGAGCACAGGGTTCATTAAGGTGACGCTCAAGGCTGGGATCAAGTCTCGTCAAGATGATAAAGTGCATAATCGGTGGCTAGGTGCGACAGCGCTGGAAGGTGAGCAAATGTGGCGTAGAATGGACATATTTACGTGTGCATGGTCGCGTCGTGGCGCATTTGCCCTACATTGTACTGGGAATTTGTACTTGAATATTGCCATGGCGATGGTTGCGCAACGGATGGGGAGAAAGTTGACGGAGCATGGGTTGTATACGGATAAGCGTAGTGAATACGAGCGGCGCCAGCAGCGGTATAACCCATCCAAGAAGCATAACGTTGAAGAAGAGGAGACGTTGATTGTGGCTGAGACGGAGGAGGAGATCTTTGAGCATTTGGGGTTGGAGTATATTGGACCTGAAGATCGCAATCTTAAAGGTGTTAATGAGCTCAAGAGTTATCAGATTAAGAAGCAATAGCTAGGTTTATATATGTAGCCCTGTCAGTATCTTTTTCTAGCTGAATATTTATTTTAGAAATATCCCACACAGAGCATCTCAAAAGCCTTGTAGTGAAGTGAATGGCCCTTGTCTTTGTTGCGTATACATGCCAAAGTATGGTCTCGATTTAAATCTGGTCTACTCTGCGGATCAGCCGATATGAATTGAGTTGGTTACAAATTAAGCTGATTTAAATATAACCCATCTTGATTTAAATATGGTCGGATCTGCGGATTTGAAGATTGAGCATCGATTTAAAGTCAGCCGCGTGTGATTTAAAGTGCTGGGCGGCTCGATTTAAATACAATCTGCCCGGTTTAAAACATACATAGCTGATTTTAAATGCTTTGATTCAAATAGCGGGGGCAAGATCTAATTCAGCCGTGTTGGAGTTTCCCATAGGTTAATCAGAGGTAACGGTCGATTTAAATCCTGGCAATAAGAAACGCACAATATTACCAAAGGTGTGACATTAATAGATAAATTAATAAATTGTCCATAAAAACATTAAAAAAACGGATACATAACAGCACGCTCATATCATATCATCGTCTGTATCTGACGCTAGACTGAGATTCTTCATTGGCGTATTCTTAACGGGCGTATTCTTAATCGGCGAGCTCTTGATAATATCATCATTATCATCATCCTGCTCTTTACCAAACTTGAGTCGTTTCACAGGCGTTGTCAAGTTAACCGGCTGTACCCTCTTCCTGTTCATGCTTGGCGTCACCAGGTTATCCGCTGCTGCCACTTGCAACACACTCTTCTTGCTCTCCTCCAGCTCCTTGGCAACCGACAATCGGTTAGGTTTAGACACGTTCTTGATGGCAGCAGCAAGTTCCTGCGCTGTTGGTTGAGACCTTGCTTGTTTAGGGATTTTCTTCAACGATGCCGTCATTTCCACTTCATGCTGATGAGGGCGCAATTGCACAAACGACTTTGTTTTGACTGCAGCACTGGTGCCCATTCCACCTCCTCCATTATGTGCGTCCTCGTTACGTTGCTGCTCCCTATCTCCGCTACCACCCTCAGTAACGGTTTCATCTTGTAGGATCGATTTCAGTACCCTTGTATGATCTAAACTCGACGATTGGGTATCAAGTGGAACTGGTCGCTGCTTGTCCTTGTTCTTTGACGACCTTCCTGTAGCCTTTTGTGTCAGCGTCTTGACCTTTGCAGGTAGCTTTTTACTGTAATACGGCATGAGGACGTCTCGGCACAGACTGTACGGCACATCAGGAGCTTTATCCCGTTTCGGCTGGAGAGCCTGCCAAATACATAGCCGGTCAAACGCCAAATCCACCAGCACATCAGGATCTTGTTTAGCCACAGAGAGCTGTTGTTGCTGCTGCTGTGGTT
>JAKTQM010000959.1:0-18234 GCA_030558825.1 Blastobotrys niveus
GTTAGAAATGCACATAATCTATCTGTCAGGCGACATGCTTATACTTTGATCTTTGTTCCTCACGCTTAACTTGATTGATGATGCGCCTTTTCTTCTTTATTTTCTTTCCTTCGTATTCTGTTAAGGCTTACCTCATCTTTTTGTTGTTTTAACGTTAGAGCATGTTTTAAATTATATTAAAAAGATTTGAAACTTATTTCGGCGAGACACGAGGATTTCCCTAACTGTTGAAGCACCCGTTCGAGTAAGAAGAGAGGGGTGAGGAATTAACGAAAAAACGGCTGCAAAAACAAGCAGCGATAACATTTGGCAATCAGACATTGTCTTGGCGTAGATATAGCATAGTGGATACCATGCAACAACGGGTGGCAGCAGCGGCATTGGTAATAACTGTTAGTGGCATACCTAGTTGTCGATCCCCAAAAATATTATTTTGTATCTAAGACATGGTGTCTTGTATCAAGATTATATCGACTGCAGTTGACTGTTCGTCTGGTCGGCCCGGTTCGCCTAATGACATGTACAGTATGCTGCACTTTTATGCCGACAAAAAAATGTATTAAGGCAAAAATCACATACGTGCAGATGACACAATGCATGCCATGACAATGCATTGTCATGAACCACAAAATTATACTCTAATTCTGGCTAAAAAACAAATTGGCCTCCTTCTTATCCACCCCTCTTCTTTCTCGAGGTAAAGTAAGGGTCCCGACTTGTTGAAACAAAGCCATCCATACCTAGTAGCAGGGGAAGGGGGGAGGGGGTTTCCTTGTAGAGTTACTAAAACGTAGTTCTAGAATGACTGGAGACGGCGTATGTCACCAGACCCCCCACCGACATGATGAAAATGCTATTCATATTAGAATTTTGTATTGGATTATGTAATGGTAAGCTGTACTGTATTGTATATGCATATAAACAAAATCAGAAAAGGAAAAACTCTCAAAATTTGAAAAAGAAGAAAGCTACAATTTGCCTCGTGAACCACCACGAGTATGGGCGCAATCAAGATGCCTTAGCCCTGAACATTGGTCTAGATATGCAATGCTTGCAGACGAGAGTCTGGCTTCGAATCCTCCGAGCCATTTCCGTACCAGCTTCGCTCCAAATCTTTGCTCAATTACTGCAATGTGGCGATCAATAGTAGTTTGAGAAATGCTTCCACTGAACCGAATGATGAATAAATGCATTTGCGAGTCGTTGTTAACTGCCGCCATTGTGTGTGCGCTTGTGTGTTTGAAGAGTATTGAAGTTCATTCAAAGAAAAAAGGAGGGATTGTCAGACTTTTAAATTGATTGGTTTTCTTGTGTTTCATTGAATTCCTCGTCGTCGCAAGGAGCTAACAAGCTACCCTTGACAAAGAGATTGATGTGCAAAAAACGAAAGGGTTCCCATTCCTGTCCCTGGAAGGGTAAGGGGGGGCCAAAGAAAAAACAAACAAACAAAATCTTGTATATGGATGATACAAGGCACTGAATTTGAAAATAGACGCATAAAACACGTATCTGTAGGGAAAATTTCTTATGTGAGGGGTGTGTAAAAAGTCGTCAGTTGCGACACTGCTGTCTCGGATATATTGGTAGTTTGGCAAGACATTGGTCCAGCCCCACATACTAGGATATCAAACTTGGACGAAGATAGACATGCAAATAACGAAATGGGAATTACTTGAAAGAGAATGAACAACAGCATAAGGCATTTTGAGAGACTGAGTGAATTTATGTGTCTAATGACCCTGGTCGGTGGATTATCCTCGTTGCATGATATCGTCAACGAGGAAAACGAACAACCATTTCGAATTCGATCATAATCTTACCGTTAGTTCATAATCCTAGAAAAATCTGAAGATCCCTTCACGGCTGGGGAAATTGACTAGACGCCTTGAACACAGCACGGCCGTGGGGAGGGTGTTTTAGACGTTCAGCATTGGAATTTTCTCCATCCCACTCAACGAAAACACATTCAATCGACCAAACGGGGGACTTCTTGGCCGATTTACCGATTCAAATGTATGTTATGGAGCCACAGCTGATACCGAGATGGTTGTACATGGACTTTTTATTGGGGTTTGATACCCCACTTGAACACTGTTGGGCTGAACTCGGGTACATTTGGAAAAGAAAGTACTGAGCTGACCAAGTCGACCGATCAATGGTAGGATTAGTGTGCCCGTTCAGTTATCAAAAAGGTTGCTGGGCCAAGTAGCGCTTGATGAAGTAGGTTGAAAGGGGTGTTGGAGCTATCAGATGTTGGCCTGGCAACGCCACGCGCTTAGTGACTAATGCCATAATGCTATCCATTTGAATTATCAGTGTTATGAAAACCATTCTCTCTATTCTTCGTACTTGATCAGTACTACGAACCTATCGCACACTTGTTAGGTTCATTTTTCATTATGTTTTAACAAAGAATAGTATAGGGGATGGAGTACAGGTCGTAGTAATTCCAGTGTCTATATCGGCATGAGATGACGATTGATGTCGCTTCCAATTGTCTTTTGAGAAATCTGTATCCGCACTTTCCCTTCGGTAATTTCAGGAATATAAAAGTGACTCCAATGTTAAATAGACACGAAATCCATGTTTCTTAGCAACCTGTGGCAAGGTCGCCGCCGTAGCGCTAACAATCTCTTTGAATAGACTAGGCAACCCCTACCCCTATCCCTCCAAATCAGTTACATGTGGGGAAATCCCGGTAAACATTGGGTTAAAATCTATAAACTTCTGTCACATTTCAATGAGTAGTGCTTGCTGTCTTCTGTCGGGAGACACTGGCGAACTTGATCGTGGAGAATTCGGCCGTATCGACCCCGCTTCAACCGTCGTAGCGTAGAGGCAGGTGACGAACACTTTCACAACAGAATCTTGGTTTTTTGTACTATATGCAAAATAAGAACTTGTGCAATGAGTGTGTCATGTTTCGATTATAGAATTGACGATTATTTCGTAGTGTGATCTTACCGCCATTACATCGGTCGTGTGGTGTGTTGTATATTTAACCGCCGAAGTTACTGATCGTCTGGATCGCTCGGTCGACTGGATGGCCAGCGCGAGTACGAATACTACTGTACCAATATTGTACGCGGCCAAATCAAGGTATCCAGGAAACTACCTGTTCATCAGGAATTTCAATACCATCCATATTACGCCAAAGTCACCCAAGGTCTAACCAGCGTCGTTTGCCTGATTGCTGATGAACATGTGCACATAACAAAGAAAATCACATCGCATAATCACTACAGGTTTCTAAATATTGATTCATCTCACGTTTATCAGCTCTCGGGAATTGACTCCGAATAATATGAGACAGGCCATCCGGCTCATTGAAGATGCGGCGGTTCGCGCCGATGCGATGGAAAAGAATCAAGCCGCTTCGCCTTGACGGTGGTTGGTCTCAGCTAGAATTCACTATGATCTACCTAAGGTATAAAATAAAGTGAACAATGAAAGGCAAACCTGAGATACTGACAATATAATAATTGGAAACGTCATAATTTGGATGCGTGAATTTCAAACTAGTTATTTTTAAGCTGCTGCTGTTGCAGCCGCCTTAACTTTTAGATGCTAATGTACAAAATGCTGGTAAACCAAAAATAATAAAAAAATAAAATCATCGTCGCCCCTGCCAGACCCATTGGCACGCCCTCGTTTTGAAATCTGTTCCCTATCAACCTATCGAGCTCGTACCAACCGTTCGACGCATGGATGCTGCGTCACAAGCGACGTTTCTGACCCAACCCATACAATATACTCTGTGTTACTCAATTGCCTGCTAATCATCCCCCCTGTTCTATCAATATTTTTCAGTAGCGATGTGATTTGGTCTCTGGACATTGCCGGTTTAAGCTTGATGATGTATTCACACAGTGGCATTTTGTATATTGTTTTCGTGATTATAAATGTTGATGACAGAGTAGTGACAAAAGATGGATAATAAATAATCTGTAACAGAAAGAAAAAAAAAAGACATCATCTGGATAGTGTGTCCCTTTTATAATGATTTGATTTTTTTGGAAATGTTGATGCTGCATCACCATCATCTCTTAAAATCAATCGAATGGCTGTACGAATGCACGACAGCACGCATGGCTATCTGTAAATCAATGTCTCGAACGAATTGAAAAAAAATAAATCCTTGCCCTTTTTCCCCTTGGCAGGGTTGAAAGGAAAAGAAAAATTGACGCCTAGCAGACGAGGCGTCTTGGGCATCCCAACAAAAAAAAAACTCACTCAAACTACGGTAAGAAGATTGACATGTATTTTATATTTTGTACCTTAGAACAGCTATAAACGGGCTAATTTGGAGGTCGATTTAATATAATTTGTCGCATTATAAACCAAGCGAATTGAAAAATATTTCGGCAGCCGCTCCTCTGAGGCGAGGCGGCGGTGTCGGGCAGCGGCCAAGATCCCGATCCATGCATCAACAGCCAACCATCTACAAGCTTTTGTATATATATCTTTGCCAGGATTTATAGACTAATCAAGTTGGTTCTAGAAAAGTTCATATTGGCTATAGAAGTTAGCATTTATTTCCATTTAGTTTATAGAAATATATAAGAATTATAGGGTACGATTATCAACACCATGAAGAGCAATGGAATCCTGGCTGGCTGCAATGACACAATCCCCTGTTAGTCTTTGATTTAGATCTGATCTAAGGAGATCGATTATGTGGTCAGATCTGGCGCATTGCCGAAACTCAACAAAAAAACCTCTCTGCATAGAACTAACGTAGTCCAAGGCTAACCAAAAAAAGAATCGACAGTAGGTTGAAGCAGGGTATTTTTTTAAAAAAAAATAAATAGATTAAAAGAACAAACCCCTTCATCATCATGGTCATTAAATATATAAAAAAATAAATATTATAAATATCTTACAAAAAAGAAAAAAGAATAGTATTGTATCGTTAAGAGAGAGAGAGAGAGAGAGACAAGCACTAACTGCTTGCTCGAATGCAAAAGTACCGTTAAGTTTAGTTTAGATGCAGCACGGCAACATGTATGTTTTATCTTCTTCTGAGTGTGCGGTTGCAGTGCTGGCTGGCTGGCTGGCGACGACGGCCAAACAATGATAACAGCCTACCGAAACGGACTAACTTGGTCTACCGCCGGAAGTTGCCACAATGCATTGGCTGTCTCACTCGACATAACAGCATTGTACTGATCGCCGGCAAGTTCAGCATACAACACTCCACCACCTTGTGCGATGATTAGAGATTGAACTTGTCGAATCTCATGATGAGGAGTACAATGCTTGAACTTGACGGTGTATCGTTCTTGACCCATCATTACGGCAGCAATAATAATAAAAGAGAGAGAGAGAGAGGCTTTAGGGAGAGAATATTTAGTTAGCGAGTTTACGATTAAATAAAATGTGTATAAGAGAAGGGCCTATTACTATTCAACAATGTAGATGACCACCCTCAACAGAAACAGAACAAAAGAAGAGAAGAACAAAAAAAAAAACAGAGAAGAAAGAAAAAAAGAGGTCCAGAAAAGGAGATTTTAGTTGCTATTTATGTTCTTTTTCGAAAGCCCTTATCTGTTGTTCATGGCTCATTTGGCCTTCATTCCAGTTACGAGGCAATGCTTTTGCTACATAATATAATAAATCAGCAGTACATGTCCTGTTACGTATTTGTCCAACATGGTATTTGAGAACGAAATGGACCACGTGAGCATGATGATGATGGCAAATCGATAGACACACTTGTAACAATAATGCGCTAAACCCCGGATCCATATACTGGGTTCTGATAATGATTAAATTTACCACAAGATCGTGCCCGATTTTATTACTAGCAGCTGTTTTTGACATGGCCACCTCTCTAGCGCCTCCCCGCATTTCTGCGTAGTTCATCCTAGATCGGTTACTTGCATGAGAAAGTCTGAGATCTAACTAGATGGAGGAGGATCCAGACAGTTGGTAGGATTATTTTTTAATCCACATCTGTCCTGACCACAACACACGCTAAGCTAGAAAAAACCAGCGATGAAATGGGACCAGGGCCCTGGTACCTTGTTAACTGCAAGGGTATCTGCTGTTCAACCTAGTCTGTGACTCAAAAGGACTGGCCATGATTCTTTATTTTTTTTTTCTCCTTCATGTTGAGTTTTTATTTGGCCAGCCCAACCGGTATGTAATGTATAACGTATACGAATGCACATGCAAGGAGGAATGTGAAAAAGGAGTGCGATGGTACAGTATGCTGATATTAGCAAGCAGCGTGTAAACCATGACGTTGCTCTTGTTGTTGTGCCGCACGCGCGGGTCCGAACACGGAGTAGATACAAATGTGAATACAATACGAGTGTCTGTTGTTTTACTATACCATGTTATGCTATAAGGCTAGATAGATAAACTATGGATAACCATACCCATATCCATTACCGGCAAAGACTCGGCCTCCGTTAGAACATTCGCACCGACCAACCGCGCATTCGACAAAATCAGTTCATTGGTGATACATCATCGACGCTGGCGTTTCCTCGTAACCATTGCAAGAGATCTGGGTTGAGTTGTGCACTAAACACTCCTTTGCCTTGCCTCATTATCTGGCCACCATGGTTATTAATTGTCATTTGCATGACTCTGATAGTCTGTTCTGTTGCCTCGGGCACCATTTTGATCCGATATTCTCTAGTAGCCATTGGTTGTGTTTTTGATCCGTTGTGTGCGAGGTTTAAAATATTATGCTGGCTTAGATGGAGTGGTGTGGAAAAGATCAGCGAAATTGTAGAAATTGAAACGTAATTGAACAGTGAGATTGAGATTGGTAAGTGAGTAGTAGTGTCTTGATGTCTAGTTTTTATAACTTTTTTTGTCGGATCGTTTTTGATTCGATTGTTTTGGTAATAAATAAGGATCTTTTTGTACAATTTAAAATGAAAATATGGTTGAATCGCGACGTTTAAATCAAGTCTAGTGACTGTTTGAACTACTCTGTTTGATTGTTTTTTTTTTCCTCTTTATATGTAAGTTGACCAGATGCTAACGACGGGGTAAAATAAAAATAAAAATCAATTTACGCAGTTTGGATGAATTGAATATATAGTAATGTGAAAGTTAATATCCTTGTAGCTTTTGTTCAAACATGAGCACAGCAGCTATAATAGTAATCAGGACCAGAGGTGCATATATATACTCCACCACAGAGCCGTATACGTCTCATAAAGAACAAGAAAAACATGCAATCCTGCAATCTTCTCTTTTCCCGTTACAAAATGCATCAAAAAAACGGATCATAATAAATCTGCTTTGGAATAAATTCCGGGGATTATTTTTTCCAGCTCCTCCTTACCATTTGCAACAGATTCCGTTTCACAGACTTACAGTCGTACCGAGATTTTAAGAGTCTTAAATCCGATCTAGTCTGTAACGGGGAGTGGGTGTTGTAAATTTACCGAAATCGTCCATTGTGCAAAATCTGATTAGGTTATTCGCCTAGAATATGCTTCTCTCAATGCACCTGTCCTCATCAAGTAAAGCAAACAAAACGTGCTCGTTTTAACCCCCAAGTCTTAGAATACCGGTAATAAACAAAAACCTGAAACTGGGGGTTGGTTGAAAATGTATCAGATCAGGCTGCAAAATGCGGGACCAGCCACATAAGCCCAAATGCCCGCCCCACCTTGAGCCGCAGACGTTCCCGTTTTGCTCGTCTTGTTTTCCCTCCCTTAGTTCTAGAACTGGTTTTTATCTCTCTGGGTGATGGCTTTGCCTTGAAGAAATGAAAAAACTTTTCTTCCTTCTTCACCAGTGTGGTTCAAATTCGCAGATAGAAGGATGGACTTGTAAGTAAACAATCGCTCGCCGGTGCAACAATGCGTCCAATCCATTTTGATCGCTATGAGCATACAGCAATATCCCTTCGTCTCTTGTAATCAACCGTTCGATAATCCTAATCTCCTCAACAGTAGTTGATTCTTTAAACCGGATAGAGTACCTTACAAGGGATTGTTGTGACTGAGACATTTTATATGACATAGATAAGTGGAAGAAGAGGGGGAGGGGGGAAGTCAGTCGAACATCCATCTTTTTATAACGGAGAGAGGGGGGAGACAGAGGAACCAGGAAGCAGCTTCCAATATGGCAACACTGATCGAATACGAGTTTTGGTGATTGCAAATGTTTTGTGCTTATGCATACGATGTGCCATAGTAGGATTAGCGCCATTGAGCGTAAGTTACAAAAGGGGTTGGTACTGTTTTGTTTGTATGATGCAACCGAGCGCTACAGACATACGGGGGCGAATTTATGGAAGAATAAATGGGCTAACGCGCAATTGCAGGTTGCATCAAGGGTACAGCACTGTAATTGCAGAGCTTGCATGATTTTATAGCGTTATCACCTTGGAGACGGGGGTGTTTATGACCCGACGCCGGCCACATCTGTAGAGCGTTGTAAAGAATATGCGGGTTTTAACGGTGCAGTGTTTAAACGCTAGACACCCAGTTGGCCAATGCATCATCTGGCATCGAGGAGAGAATACTTTTCAACGTGTTTGACGTTTGTTAAGGTTGACGTTAAGAAAAAAAGGCTATTGATATTTAAACTAAACATATTTTGACACTTTTTAATTCTATAATATGCTGAAATTTTTGTGAACCTATCTATACCCATATTCAAACCCCTCCCCTTTTGATCGATCATGGTATGTTCCATGTTCAGCCAAACTGGATGGCCAAATCTGACGCCATAAAAGAACAAAAACTCTGATAGTTACGCGATTTTTGAAGTAGAAAACCTTGGATTAAATAAAAAACAGCCCCAATTATCATGCAAAGCTATATTTTGCTTTCAATAAATAAAGATAGAAAATAAAAAAAAAAAAAAGAAAAAGACGAATGATAATACCGAAAAACAAACAACATCTACTCATAAACTTGACACCACCATTACACTAGACATCATATATGGTCGACTCGTTTGACAACCTTCAACTTGCCTAGATCCTTCACCACATCCTCCTGAAGCGTTGCTTTGATTTGGTACGGCAGAATGATGATTTCTCGCACGATTCCTCCACTCTCCATGATTTGGCGCTTGACATTTTCAACTTGATCCCGGGCGGCTTTTCGATGGAAACTGACCAGATAAAGATCCTTGGCGATGGTATTGTGTGTTCCAGTGCTGTCGATGCTGCTGGCGTTGCTACCGGTTGATCGGTGTTGCTTCCATTTCAGAGATCGTAAACTGTTAAATCGTCGTAAACTGTTTGAACGCTGCAACATGGTTGTTTATTTAAATAATAAATAAGTTGCAAAAATAAATAATTTATTAAAAAAAAAAAGGAGAAGGAGGAAGGAAAGAAAAAAATGCAGAAATTGTCGATGGAGATGTGAAAGGAGAAGAAAGAAAGAAGTGGTCTGTGTAGGTTATTTTTAAAGCGCGTAAAGGGATTTTCCGATTTCTCAATTTTCCAGGAGGCGGACTTTTTGCCTTGGACAGCACTTCAGAGACATACATAACTGGGCGGTGGTGGAGGAGCAAATAGGAAAGCTTTGGTTTGTACAAATAAAAAACAGATGCACGGGTCACTAAAATTGGCAAGTAAACACTAGGAAGATCTAGTCTCGATGGCATTTTAAATTGGTCTATAAGCTATTTTGAAAGGTCCCTTGAATTATTATTAGCTAGTTGAAAAATAGCTTTAACTAAGGATGGGGTGGCGTTGACAAATGTCTATGGAGAAGCCCATCGAATCTTATGCTTCCTTCATCGCGATAACTGCTTTGAACGTTTCAGGTTTTCTGTTTTGGTTGCTTAAAAAGCCTGTTATCTTTACTGGTAAAGGTGCATGAACATATGGTCGATCCAGAACAGAGATCGTCAGTTTGATTGACTCAAGAGGGGATTTCTGGAGGGGCGTAAATGTCCCAGAAAAAAGAAACAATTCACTCACCTCCCTTTTTTTAAGTTGACTCTGAGATCTAACTGACGATTAAGTTATTACCATAGAAAGATGCCTCCAGTACGTCGCAGACAGGATGATACGCGCCCATCGAATGGTACACGCGTTGATATCTACACAAAGCCCAAAAATATTCCAGAAAAAGACCAGCAAAAGGAAGATAATATAGAAAGTGCAGTCAAGCTGTTAAGAAACAACAAAAATATGAAACCTGCAAAGGCAGCCAGGCTGGTCAATGAAGGTCAAGATAAAAAAAATCATCTCAATGGACGCCTAATAATGAGACGAATGAAGGGACAAAAAAACAGAAGGGAAAGCCATCTTGGCCAAAAAGGTGAGCGTAGGTCAGAGCGCGAACAAGAACTACCAGGCGAGAATGGCGATGGGGAAGTTGTTTTCTCACCACGACCAACTACACCATCACCTTCTAGGACGAGATCACCATCTCCAACCAGCTCAATTGAACCTCCTCCGCGGATGTTCAACGTATCGCCGACTCCCGAAAATTTTCTTGAAGTAGTGGCCCCAAAATGGCAACTTCAAGATGAGGAGTATGAAAAGAAGACTGTTGAAACTGCGGATCGCGCAAGAGCATCTGTCGGCGAAGCTATCGTAATTCTACGCGATTTCTTGGGCAATACCACTGACGAAACCTTGAAATCGCGTCTATCTCCACTAATACCAGTGATGAAAAACATACAACATGGATACGATTATACGAAGCGATTGGCTCAGGAGCAATGTCGGCAGCAAAAACAGGAACGCATTCACTTCACCAAGGTGGCTGAAAGTTTTATTGCCGAGAACCGTGCAGCTAAACTAAACTACCAGACACGCTAGTTCGAGCTAGAGAAGTATCTGCCGCATGAAGAAGTCCAGGAAGACAAGAAAACTCCTTTTTCAACTTTTAGATATGTTCATCATCCATGATACTGACCACCCAATTGCCAGACGATAACGGCTCTCGAGTCATGTGCTTTGGCACTATCGCTACTTACCACACAGCTTGCCATTGCATCAACTGGGCAAGAAACTGGCTTTCGTGGCAGTCATTGGTCCAGGTCGTATAATTCTATGCTCTTTAACTAGCAATTGCAGTCGTAACATTATATATCGCTGGAAACATCTACTCGAAGTTTATAAACACATGGATCTGGTTCGATGTTGGATTTTCTTTTACTGTATTTTTTTGTCATCCATCCATCCCTTATTCGGTCAATGTGCAGCGCCTCTCAATTTAAATTCCCTCAGCTTGTTGCTCCCCCAAATCGCGGGCTTCCGAATCAGAGACATGTCTGGTTTCCAAGGGAACCACGCCCCCAGAACTAAAAGAAAATGATGGCCCGTCTCCACTCCACATATGTACTCGTCACTGCGCAGTTCAGGTGAAATCTGTCTATCAATGGAGGTTATGACATCAAAGCTGAATAGGAGATTCTAGGTTACCTCCACCGACAAGCTCTCTCGCGCCAGGCCGAGCGTTGGCCATGATGAAAGAAAGACCACTTCGCGTCGCTACGCGTCAAGATTTGCGATCTAGGGCGATCATGTGCACTCATTGTCTACGCGCGTATTTGGACAATTAAAACAAGATCTCGTCAATGCGGCGCTCGTAATTCTTTCAGTTTTGGTCGATGACTGTCGTATAATATTGATAAAGCGACAGGAGACGATAATGAGTATATCAACTTCACCGTGTTTTGAGCCAATTATGGTGCCATTTACATTCATAAATTGAAGAAACAATACCTTCGGGACGCCGGATAATGAAACTGCCGAAGCGGATGAACGTTTCCTGTTCTATGGAATCTACCTGCGATATGGTATGGCCGATGCAAATAAAACGATTCTATCCCATACATTTAAAAAGCAGCAAATAGAATGAAAAAAAGAGGTTCTATTCTCTACTCGCGTTATTAACATTTTTTTTTTCACACCATATCTTACTATCCATTTAGTCGCAAGAAGTTATAGATATTTACACAATGCGGTTCAATCTAAGTACTATAGCAATGGCGATGGGCTTGGCTGCTTCTACGACATTAGCCGCCCCAAGCAGCAGCAGCGGCGGCGACTCTGGGCCAATCAACCCGGCCCAAGACCAATGGTATAAACCCCCACCTAACCTGAACGACACAAAGGCTGGTGATGTATTAAAGATTCGAAAAGTACCGAACCCATTGGCAGGCTTAGAATACGAAGATGCATGGCAATTGTTATTCCATTCACAAAACACTTTCAACGAAAGCATCGCTGCGGTTACCACTTTGGTGATGCCAAAAGGTGCTCATAAGGACAAGCTTGTTTCGTACCAAGTATCAGAAGACGCGGCATGGATCGGATGTGCCGAATCCTATGTTTCTCAAAAGACAAACCAAGACAAGGCATTGCAAGCTATTCTTGACCAAAAATTTGTGTTATCTTTCCCAGACTATGAAGGTCCAAACAGTGCATTTGGGGCGGGTATCTTAGAAGGTCATATCGTGTTGGACTCTATCAAGGCTGTATTAAGCACCAGCGATAAGACAGGCGTTGATAAGGAAGCCAGCGTTGCATTGTGGGGGTACAGTGGTGGGTCTATTGCATCTGGCTGGGCCAATATTCTTGCTGAAGATTATGCTCCAGATCTCGATCTTAAAGGGGTAGCTGTTGGCGGGTACGTGGTTAATCTTACTGACACTGCATTGACTATCAACAATGGAATCTTTACTGGGTTCTCTGCTAGTGCCATGTTGGGTCTGGCTAACGAGTACCCACATATCAAAGAACTGCAAAGGAACAGTACCCATGAAAACCGAACCGAGTTGTTCAGGGTACTCAATCAATGTATGATGGAGGATTTGATTGATTTTGCATTCAAAGACACTTTCTCCTATTACAAGCAAGGTGTTGAGATCATGCAAGAACCTACCGTTGCCAAGGTGTTGGACTCGTTAATTCAAGGTCGAAGCAAGCCAAGGGCCAACATGTTCGTGTACCAAGGTATAAAGGACCAGATTGTGCGACATGAAATGGTCGATACAGCCATCAAGGGGTTCTGTAGCCATGGTGCCAACGTACAATACTACAAGGACCCAGTTAAGGAGCACGTTGGAAACGAGGAAGCTGGTCGATACTATGCTCTAGAGTTTGTGTCTAAGGCATTAAATGGTAAAGCTACCGAAAAAGGTTGTAAGACATATACCACTGCTTTTGCTCGACGAACTGCGTTACGTCGTGTCAACTCCCCATCTGCAACGGCTACCGCTACCGGCACTGCTACCACCACTACTTCCAAGAGCACTGGTACTAATGGTGCTACTCAGATGAATGTATCTATCGGTGCAATTGTCGCTGCATTTTTGTCTCTCTTTTGTAAATAAGGCATATAAACTATAAACTATAGACTCTATTATTGATTAAACTTCAAATAAGCGCTGGTGAGCCGCACCTGAGCCAGAGTCCCAATTTTTTTCTGCGGCGCCAAACTTGTTCTCTTCACACACTTCACATCACTATACCACTATGAGCGCCGAACTCCAACAAGCTAAAGATCTTATTGCCAACAACGACTTCCTCTGCGTCAGCAAGACCTGGTGCCCAGATTGTGTCTACGCCAAGCAAGTGTTCAAGGACTTGGGTGCTTCCCCACATGTAGTGGAGCTCGACAAGTTGGATAATGGCAAGGAATTGCAAGCAGCATTTTTGGAGCTGACCAAGCAAAACACAGTTCCAAACGTTTTCATCAAGCAAGAGCATATTGGTACTGAAGATGATATTAAGCGACTGCATGAATCTGGTGAACTTAAGCAGCTGTTGGAAAAGCATCAACTTATCCAAGCTTAACTCTACCAGTTTAGGATGGGTTCTCTCTGCGTCGGAGTGTGACGCTGCATGTATGTATTTCTGTGTAAATCAAAGAAATATGATTAATTTGTCAAAAATTATACTGTCGTTCTCATGGAGTTACTTTCTTTCTTACTTTCTTACGGAACTGGTCGGGTATTTGCGTCGGACAAATCCAGATCAGCGTTAGAGGCGGGGAGAGGGATTGTATAATGTTTTTTATTTTTTTTTTCTTTTGCACTACGTATATAACCGTTATGGAATATTATCCCTATGACCTGTTTGTTTATTATCGTTATTAGAGATTACCTCGCTTTTCCTGTTCTCGTTCAATTGCTTCAAACAACGACTTGAAATTACCGGCGCCAAACCCATCAAAATTATTACGTTGAATAATCTCAATAAACACCGTTGGCCGATCCATCAACGGCTTGGTAAACAACTGCAACAGGTACCCACCTTCATCAAAATCAATCAACACATCCAAATCTCGAATATCCTGGAACGACTCATTCAATTTCAATGACGACTGACTCAATCGTTTGGACATTGTCTCATAATACGTAGGTGGCACCTTGATGAATTCCACCCCTCGTTGCTTCATACGACCCACCGTTTCCAAGATATTATCAGTTCGCAGCGCAATATGCTGGACCCCCGGACCATCATAAAAATCAATAAACTCTTCAATTTGACTCTTCTTTTTACCATGTGCCGGTTCATTAATTGGCATCTTGATCCGTTCATCAGGAGACGCCATGACAATACTCTTCAACGCACTATACTCGGTGCAGATATCCTTATCATCCACAGACCAGAACCGGTGGAACCCCAGCACCTTTTCATAGTACGCACATGCACTATCCATCTTATTCCAATCTTGGTTACCGACACAATGATCAATAGCTTCCAAACTAATCTTGTCCAGCAACTTATTAATTGGATCAGCTTCTTCCCACTTGACATAACCTGGTAAAAACACGCCAGTATAATTATCCCGATGAATCAATGTATGTGTTGTTTCGCCATATGTATTAATCTTGGCCATGACGACACTGCCGTGCTCGTCCTTGAAGGTCTCTGGTGCGGCGAGCGGCGTCGCGCCATTGGCCACCGCCGCGTTATACACGGCAACAACATCATCCACTGCAAATGCAACGTCTTTAACCCCGTCACCATGTTTGACCAAATGATCGTGAATTTCATCAACCAGGGCCTGTTCTTTCTTATCGTCCAATTTGGATCGGAGTGCACTCATAAACACAAATACCACATTTCCATTCCTTACTGCATGCGCCGCGACGGCCCGGCACCCAGTCTCGAGACCTTTATATGCTAAATGTTCAAATCCCATACGCGTAACGTAGAAGGATGCTGCTTGCTTGGCGTTACCAACATACCAGGTAACATGATCGTAGCCTCCATAGTTAGACTCCATCGTGGATTCTTCGGCGGTCATTTTCTATTTCCGTTTTCTTTCTTTTTTTGTGTGCTCTCTCTTTATTAGATGCTAATAAGAAGAATAGTTGGGTGTGATGATAATCCGATTTCGAAACAATATTAAAAAAGGAATTAAAATAAATATAGTGATAGTAGTGAGGTAGAAAATAATCCAAACAAGAACGACACTGTTAAAATGGACTTATTTTCAAAGAAGCTTGTGAAAAGAAACAAAATATTATAAAAAAAATCAAAATCAAGGAGATAGTAATGATATTCTATCTCTCGTTAAAGAAGAAGGGTTTTTTTTTGTTTCGTCGATTTAAAATTAAAAAAAAAAAACTAGACAAATCGATCGATTTAAATAGGGCTACCAAGGAAAGGGAACGCAGGAGCAAAAAAAAAACAAACTCCGACTCGAAGAAGCCCTCTTTCCCTATTCTCCGCACGAATCCAAGATGTTGGCTCGCATTACGTTATCGAAATCTACTTTTTGTAGCAATATCCCCAAAACCAAGTTTTCCATAATAATAATAACAATAACCTGGATGCCTAATTCAGGTCACGGTTTTCATTCACAGAGCTAATTGCCTTATTCAGAGCCCTACGCATCCCCGGCTATTAACGGTAATGCGCAAGAAACTGAACACACACATGTAGGACACATACAGAAAATCTGGGGAAATAAGTACGGGTGTGAGACATGGGGAGGCACAATAATGAGAGCCCGTTTCACGGCAGCAGCTGACTTTTGATCCATGTTTTATGGTAAGGGTTTGTCATTTTTTGTGTATGTACGTATATACGTTTTTATAAAGTCCATATCTATGTTATTTTGCTCTTGCTGGAGGAAGCTCCGAGTATTCCGCAATTAAAGCATCACGCACCATATATGCTAGATCGGATCGCATATGGATTCACTGCTGTCGATACTGCTCTAGCTAATTCGTTACCATATAAACCTGCGCAATATAGAGCATTACTAGCCTTTTCTTCGAGTTCCCATCGATCCGATTGTTGGTCGGGATCTTGCGACATTTGAAGGTACAACCCACCTAGTTGTGAATATGCTTGACAGAGGATCGTGCCTTGCATTTTGGACACCGCCTCGTTTTTGTTGACCGGCTCGGCAAGAGTGATGGCTTGTCGCAAATCCGACAGGATATTGTCGATAGTCTCATCCGTGCATAACCTGCGCACTTGGGCCCGGTTATTGTACGCCGATGCATAGCTTGGTTCTGCCGTGATAAGCCGGTCAAAGATATCTTTTGCTCGGTGTAAATTGTCCAAACCACCGTCTTCAACAAGTTTGATGGCTCGTTTTTCCTCCTGGACTAGATTCTCCACGTTGGAGACGTGCCGATCGGGGGGAAGATTCATATTGACTTTGATGGCAGAATCATTATGGGTAGTGTTGTTGGCGTGTTCTTCACCAGACCCAAAGATTGCTGATAAGACGCGTTGATCTTTTGTGCTGAGTTGAGTAGCAGCAGACATGGCTATGAGGTTCACAGAGTGATGTTTTGTAGGAAAAAAGTTTGTAAATTAGTAGTAGCAAGTTGTTAAAAGGTTTAAAGGAGAGATAGACTGGAACATAAAAAGGGTGTGGTAGCAAATCTTTTGTTTACGTCTCCCGCGGGGACCCTGTTTGAGTTTTTAAACCCTCGCTTATCACCCCACCTTCTCCTCCGATAACCGAACTAGATTGGTTTATACAATGGAGAATTTTCAAATACAACCCCGCTGGTTGGAGAGATATGAATTTAGCAACCAGTGGTTTTAATTTTAAATATCAGTTAGCCGAGAGGCGACGGGGTGGGAGAGAAGGGGAAAAGGAGGGGGTGTCGTATCATGGGTACATTTGCTCTCGCAGGCTAATTACTTAAGCCAGATATATTTTATAAGCTAATTTCCTGAATTAGATAGGACATAGATAGATAGATTATTAATTAAAATTAATTTTGTGGATGATTGCGGATGCTGTTGATGTTGTGTTGGGATTCAGGTTTTGAAAAAGCTAAACATTATGCAGAAGTCGGCGGTGGAACTGCTGGAGGAGGAGGAGATGAAGTTGTAGCAGCTGCTTGTACTTGTACATGTGCATAATTACCGCCACCGCTGATGGTAGTAGACTTTGCCGCTGGTGGAGCCGTGGTAGTATTAGCAAACTTGGTAGCGGTGCCGTTGTTATCGTTGTCCATGTGCTTCACAAACAACTGATGATCGCCGATTATTTTCCGGTTCATATCGTCGGCCGCCGCTTTGGCTTCGTCGCGAGTCTTGAAGGTGACGTAGGCGTATCGATTGCCGCTGCTTCCCGAAGAGGATGAGGAGGATCCGGTGTTACCATGCAACTTGGCCGTGACAACGTCGCCGTAAATGCAACACAGAAGCTTGAGATCGTCCTCGGTTTGGATGATATCTTCATCCAAATGCTTGATGAGGATTTGACAGGAACTGTGTTTGGCAGAACCAGTGGTGGTGGTGGCAGCGGCGACAGCATTGACTTTGGCTGTCGGTGGGGTTGGTACCGCTGGGACCACTGCTGGAGAAGGAGTAGCAGGATCTGCTGCTGCGGCGGCGGTTGGTGGTGGTGGTGGCTGGTGATGAGGATAGTAGTTCATGGGCATCATGTATGGATGGTGTGGCGACATTAGAGGTGGCATTGGTGGAGGTGGAGGGAATGGTGGAGGATGAGCAAGTTGAGCATATGGTGGCATACCATGCTGTGGTTGGAATGGATACTGCGGTTGCTGTTGCTGCTGTTGTTGATGCTGATGGTGTTGTGGATGATGCTGTGGAGGAAGTTGCTGCTGCTGGTGGTGGTGGCGGTGATGCTGCTTTTGCTGAGATGGAGGTGCTGGGTGTTGCATAAAGAATGGGTACGTCGGCGCAGGGATAGGAATAGGTTCAGACAATTCGGTGCAAATCTTCTCCTTTGAAGCATAGGTGCTCATTTGCTTGATATCACGTAGCTCACTTGAGTATACTTGCAAATACGCGTTTTGCACAAACACCTGTTTGATTTCGTTGGCCAAGAACTCAGCCGC